>VMRN01000034.1:902398-980125 GCA_010277015.1 Poeciliopsis turrubarensis
TATATATATATATATATATATATATATATATAAAAAACTTTGAGGTTTCAACTGAAAAAGAAAATGTACTCATGCCTTTTATGGAGAAGTTTGATCATTTTCAAAAAGTGGAACTTTTCTTAAGGACTAAAAAATATAGATTGTAAAAAAAACCCAAAAAAAACAAAGGCCTTTTTTTGTTTTGTTTTGAAGCTTTTGTAGCTTTTGTAGCGCTAAGTAACTCTGCTCAGCGAGACGAAGGCAAAAATGGCTCATAGGGTCATGAAGGTCGCTGATCCCTGACCTAAGCAGACAGGACGAGCAAGGAGAGTGTCAACCAGAGAAGCAACCAAGAGACCCGCGGTAAGTAATGAGCTGCAGACTGCAACACTTCAGGTAGGAGTATTTCCTGACAACTATCAGGCCACAATTCTGGTATATATTTTTGGTGAAATGCAGTCAAAATTGAACCTTTTGGCCTGAGCGTAACCTCTGTTTTTACCACAATGAGTCATGGTGGTGGCAGCATTATGCTGTGAAGATGCATTTCTTCATGACGGACACAGAAGCTGGTCAGGTTTGATGGGAAGATGGATGAAGCTAAAAACGATACCAAGAAAACCAAGCGAATAGTTTTAGATCATATCCACGTGTTTCAATGGGATCAGTCAAAGTCCAGACAAAAATTACATTAGGCAGAATACGCCCAATTGACTGAATTTCTTCTGGCTGGTCTTCTTTAGACTCATCACTGAAAGCAGTTTCTTCTTGCTACCTGTTAGCAACCGAGCGGAAATCCCTCTGCCAACAGAACAGAGACATCTGAGACACCTGAGGAAAATGCACATTGAGTATTTTATGCTCAATGTGCATTGAAATAGGTAAATAGATAAACAAGGTATGACTGAGGTCTAATAAAAGAGAATTGGATTAGTGTCTCTGACCCTTCCCTTTTTAATACATATAAATGCCCACCATGCCCTTCCTGTTTTCTTGGACCACATGTGCGTTCATCTGGGCTCTGAACACATCCGCGTGCGCCGCAGACTTCGCCCTTCTGTCCCGCCTCGCTCCTGGCTCAGCGGTTTCCCCTCGTATGATTCAGAATTTACAACTACGTCGTCACCGCGAGCCGGGATGGTGGATGTCGCACCCCCAAAAACAGCCCTTGGACCTGCATCAGGAGGTGAACAGTGGCGGGGGAGCACACGCCCAGACGCATATGGCAGATAAGATCCCTTTACTCTTTTAGGTAATTCCAATGAAAATGAGTCTAAATCACTGTTGGAATATTTTCAAATTCTCACAGTGAATCCACGCCGATCAGTGCTCAATGTTCTGTCAGTGTCAAACACAACGTCCCCCGTCTCGCAGTTGCGGCGAAGGGAAAAGGTTTGTGACACAGACCTGTCCTCTCTTTGGAGAGCTGCTGTCAAGTCCAACCCAGCAATCTGGCGCTATCATGTCCTCGCTTGCTGTCTTGTGTAATATGTTCCCCTGGGAGATGCCCAGTTTCCTGGTGCGTGCGTGTGTGGCGGGCCATGTGTGAAAAAGTGATCATTCCTCATTCTGTCTCTTCACACACACATGAAAAAAAAAAAAAAAACTGTTCCAACTGAGATTGGTGCAATCTTTAAATGAACAGGTCAACAATCGCTGACGCTGTAGAGCAGCAAACACTGTAGGTAGTATTAAATATTTTAGCAGCATTTGGTTTGCTTTTTCTGCCTCCCCCTGTTGGGAGGGAAATTTCTCAGCCTTATTTTGTACGAAGACTCTGACCTCGAGAGACAAAACCAAGGGAAGAAAAAGACCCCTCTTTTTCGGCTGACTTAGGAGCTGACATTGTGGGCGAGCAATAGACTTCGGCCAGTTGCTTGATTCGAAGCAACATCTTTTTCTTGCTGAATACAGACAACATATTTTGCAATTTATTTCTCCACAACTTCTGGGCCGTACAAGAAGACATTCTCACGGAATCAATTTGAATAAATACAAAGAGGGAAATCTGCTTGAATTCCCATTTCGGTTTCAAGCTCTGACTCACCTGGCGGCTGCTGCCTGAAAGCGGTCGGCGGTGCTGGAAGTTGTTGTGTTTATAAGACTTTGGTGTGGTTGGGGGGGGATTGATTGCCTTCCCTCACAATCACCAGGCTGCACGGGGAAAATATTGTGCGCTGCAGCTGCACCTCAGTCTCTTAAAATGATCCCTTCAGCTTGTGAATCATAGAGAGCGCTAGTACGTGTGATGAAGTGACCACGGTTCGCTCCCGCTCTTTTATGAGCCATACATTCAGGAGTCGACATGCTCACATTGTCAGTTCATTTACCTTTGCTCTTGGTTATTCAAACAAAGCGTGCTGCTCTGCGGAGTGACTGTGTAAAATTAATACACACTCTTTATGGCCATGCATGGTTATTAATTTTAGGGTTTTAATAATTGACTGGACCGTTTCCTGCTCGACGTGGAGCGATCACACACCAAACTGCTTCCATGAGTTTTAAAAACAATAGCTGAGTTCACAAGTATGAATTCATGGTGAGTCTTCTCTAACCCACACACCATCAAAATTATTATTCCTGCACTTCCAGTAAGATTTTAAAACACTAGGGCTCCCCACCTCCTTAATGACCAGTCTAAATAAATGCATCACTCCAGGTCCAAAACAACCAATCAGGGCCGGGAGGAGGGTCTTAGTGTTGTCAATCATACTGGTGTACAAACTGCGTGACGTGGTAATGGCAGAGAAATAACCGTTCCAGGAAAACTGTTTAGCAGACGTCGTCGTCTTGTTAAATAGCCTTCGCATTCATATGTACATATAATAATACAATACATATATTATATAAGGGTACTATTTTGTATCCTCTGTACAAAATAGTGCCCTTATAAAATCTTTGTTTTCTAATTCTTACCGACTGCTGTGTGTGGTCCAAAACAGCTACATGATTATTCATTTGAAATAGTTATACATCCATGATGTTCAAGCTGTGCCTGTAAAAAAACAAAAAGCAGGAAGTATCACTACTAAGGTGACCTTTTGTTTCTACTCGAGAAAACGCCTCTGCATACCGATTCAAAGTTTTTCTCTGACTTCTCATTCATTCAACCCTCGTGAAAGAACTACATATATCACATCCGTTAAAATTCTAATAAGCAATTTCACACATTGTAGCTGATTTTGCTTTGCTTTGTACATTTCAGCATGAAAAGTTTCAGTGCCAGAAAATAGAGAGATGCAGGCCAACTAACCGTCACCAGTGGAGCTGCGCTGTCCCAAACTAATCAGCTGTATTGTCCTTTGGTCTGCCAGCTTCTTTTCTTATCAGATGCAGCGAACAGAGGCTATTTTGTTGCACATGGCTGGCACATTCACTTTCTCATAAAAGCCCGCTGCATGGCTTGTTAGAGCTCATTGTGCTCTCGGCATATACTGTACCTGATGCTCAAAAGATGCTCAAAAATGGCACCTTGGAATAATCCCCCATAATAATAGCTTTGAAGTTTGTTGTTTTGTTGGGGTTTTTTTCAAAAAGAAAAAAAAAGCTGAAAGAGTTGATTAGGTTTTGTATTTGTTGAAGATCGTGATGGAGACAGTGTTCTGTTTCTCTGTAAGCTTCTATTCCCAGCCTCCATTTTCCAGCCTCTTGCTTGGTGGAAGCTGACAGCTCATTCCCTAAATGCTACCTACTTTGTTTTCATTTGCCATTGCTGTCCCGGGGACTGCGGTGCCCTCTCTGCACGGCCCTCTGCTGATGAAAGGTGATGCGCTGCTAATGCACTGGAATGCTGCACTCTCAGTAATTTGCCCAACCACTGGGGCTTTTTCGTGAAATCAGGATCCAACAGAACCTCCACTGTTGTGGTCTCCTCACACGACGTCCCGTGATCAGGTAACCCTGATGAGCCACGAATGCGTGAAAACGAACTGGGATGTTCGTAGCTTGTCACAATAGATTTGCATAATGTCACATTTGCTGCTTTCCATCCTATACCAGCAGTGCAGCAGGCAATTTTTGGGTTGGTTGGTGGTGCAATGCAGGAGGAAGAAAAAGCGTTTTGGTTTGCCATCTAATATGTTTGGTGACTCCTGTCAAAACATCTATGCATCCAAGACAGAAAGTCCGCCCCTTGCCTCCCTTTCGGTTTTTCCTGCCGTGCCACGCTGCAGTTTACATCGGACGGGAAAATGGATCAAGTGATGGATCATTCCAACTGTGTTTATGCAACCAGAGAGAGGAAGGAAAAAATCTCTGCATGTCAGGAAATGATGTACGCAAATCGAAGTCACAACATAAGATGAATGGAGCTGTAAAGCCTAAGCAAGGCGGAAGCCAGTGTTATTTATATATATGTGTGTGTGGGTGTGTGTGTGCGTGTGTGTGCGTGTGTGTGCGTGTGTGTGCGTGTATATGTGTGTGTGCCTGTAAAAAAAAAGCCATAATGACCAAAGCTGCCTCAGAAAATCCACCAAGCTGCTGTTATTGACGTGGAAAACAACAGATGGGGGGGGGAAAAAAATTATAGTGAGTCTGCAGAAGCATTCATACTTTTTGAACTTTCACACATTGTCACTTTAGAACCACTGACTTCAACGTAGTTTCGTGAGTTTTTATGTGATAGACCAACACAAGCAGCGTGTAATTATAAATTAGAAGGACAAGGATAAATATTTCATCCTTCAGTGGCAGGAGAGAGAAGGGAGGAAATGACCCGAGGCTGGGAATCGAACCCAGGCCAGCTGCATCGAGGACTATAGCCTCTGGACATTGTGTCTGCCCACTGAACCACACCATACCCATGTTTTATGAATATTAAAAGTGCGGCATGCCTCTATTTTCTTCCCACTGAGCCAGTAACTTGTAAAATCACGCTTCACTGCAATTACAACTGAGGACACTTTGTAGAAAATGTCTCCACCAGATTTACAGTAGACCCTGAAATAGTTGCCATTCTCATAGCATGATGCTGCTACCACCTCGTTCCACTTACTTTTTATTTTAATTTTTGTTTTTAAACTCACCGCAGTGTTCTGCATCAGTGACGTGCGGTCAGGGGAGGCAGGTGAGGCACGGCCTCCCCTGACATCATGGAAAGAAAGAAATGAAAAAAAAATATATATTTATATTTATCAATTGATTTGTACTATAAAGTAATTTTCCATTAAACTTCACCATTTTTAGATTATTTTTTATCGACTGTAACACTTTTCATGGGTAATAATTTAATTAAAAAGCTAAGCGCCAACATTTTTTCTTCAAAATCGCCGAATTTTCACATTTACCGTTAAATGCTGAGAAAATCCGGGAGGTGAGGCAGCACCTTGCTGAGCCTCACCATGGATTGCGCAATGACTCGGCTAACTATGCTGCCATGTTATTTAGTGAGAGCAGATCGCTGTCTCTCTTTATATCACTATTAGAATGTTCAAACACGTTTGATATATGAAGTAAGTTTCCAAAGTTAAGCCGATTTATATAATGAACAGCAACTATATGCGTGTAATGTGTTTTTTGTGCTAGCGCAATCATAAAACGGCTGAAAATAGGCACGGGGTGAGGCACGCACTGCTCCTGCCTCACGATAGGGGGCGCTAGTGAGCTCAGGGATTCTTTTTGCGATTTATTGGCTGCAGAATAAGTGACAACAGGCGGGAGTTTACAGTTAGCAAGTCAAGTACAGTTATCGTTTTCTTCTCGCATGCCCTTACTTTCAGAATGGATTACAGAATGGATTACATAAAAGGTAGAGTACCGAAATGTTGCCTGATTATTTGTACACTACAATACAATATGCTTGTAAATCTGACAGATGAAGTCAGTGCCTCACCATCCATGAATCTCACCGCACGTCACTGTTCTGCATATTGGTCTAAAGAAAAGTCCTGCTTCAATCTTATGCCAAATTTTATTTAGCTTTCTTTGCACAATATGGTAGATAGTTAACTTGCCAACAGATTCTCTGACCTGAGCTGTGAATATATGCAGCTCATTTTGCAGCTGTAACTTATTATTAGGTACAGTGGTTATTATTTTATGCTCAGCTTTTGCTGTTAGTGGGTGTGATGTGTGGATGCTGCAGGGAGCCATGCAAACAGTTTTGCATGTGACAGCTCCCTCTTGTGTTCAGCAGCTAGAATCGATCAATTACGCGCCTGTTTAAGACAAACAATAGGTGTGCCAAAATCCTATTAATAGATCCACAAAATCTTAGTAACAAAGACAGCTTCTTGTTCATTTTTCAACAAAGGCCAGTCACTTTTTTTCAACAGCAACTCTTTAGATCAATGTGATAGAAAAATGTAGTGCAACATCTTGGTAAACATCTCTTCCGTTTTACTTGCTGTGAAATCATTTTGCCGCCATGTCTTCAATTTAGAAAATTTCTGTTAAAAAAAAACTGCTTAGGTGGCTAAAAGTAGTGCAGCAACATTTGGTAGTCAACATTGCTTTGCTGGCTTCTTATGGGATAAGAAGTCAAAAGTCATTGCGACGTGATTGGCTCGTCCATAGAAACTGGGCGGGATGACGAAAGACTACGGACCAATAGCGTTTGAGCTTTCGCCCTAATACTAAAAGTAAACACACTTGTTTTGACCTGTTAAAACGAAATTGAGGAACTCCGCGTCTTGCGTTGTAAGCAGGTATTTTCTGTCCGAGAAGTCGTTTCACAGCGGCTTTATGTTTAAGGACTCGGCAACATTTCAGCGTATTAACAAGGTTCTGAAGGCTCCTTTTTAAAACAGTGCGTTATCGCAGGCTAACCTGTTTTTAGCTTGTATAAGACTTCACTACTAGCCTAGCTGCGGGGAAACAGCTAACATTTCACCGGAAGAAGGTATGTATACATTATACTTTCGTGTTTTTTTACAACCCTGCGTCTGAAACGGGGGGCGACCGTGTGCGACTTGCTGTAAATGTGAAATGACGTTTAAAAAAACCAAATAAATAAATGGTCTGGTTTGTCGCGAGCTACGCCTCTTCTTCCTGTTTGTCAGCAGGCAGCGTCTCGCGGGCGGAAACACCGGATGATGGCGATGCCAGGCAGGTGAAAGGGATGAAGCCCGAAGGTCACCGGCTCATCATGGCTGCGAACGGACGGGACCTGCTCGGTTCGGCGAAACAGGCTCGCTTTTCGGACCGGCAGACGTTCAGGTGTTGGACCCACTTCCACAGCTTGATGGGCGGTCTGGACACCCTCAGGCAGAGCGGGACCCTGTTCGATGTTGTTCTTCTGGTGGAGGGTCGACCCGTCCAAGCCCACCGTGTTCTGCTGGCTGCCTCTTGTGATTATTTCAGGTACAGCCCACAGCTTTGGCTGCAGCCTTACTTTTGCTTTCATTTTGAGTTTTGTTACACTTTTGGTACTTTACTGAAAAAAAAAAACAAAAAAAAAACTCTTCCAGGTACTTTTAGTAAACCTGTCTTGTAAAAGACAAACTTTTACACAGTTTACTATAAAGTTGGAATCATTTCTTCTTCTTTTTTCTCTGCAACATAGTTGTTTTTATTTTGCACGTTGCAAACCTATCAGATGTTGCAAAAGTCTGCAGCCTAGACACAATGACTTCTGGGACCAGTGGGGGGCCCAGACGAAAATCTGCCTTAAGATAAGATGCCCTTTGCATCTTATCAGGCACTGTGACTAATAATCGACTCGTCTGAAGCTAAAAACAAACCCAGACATTTTACAACTCAGTGAAGCGCTATACCACTGTACCTAAGTGCTTCCTGGATCGAACCATGTATAATCGTTCTCCGCTAGGTGCATGTTTGCTGGGGGCCTCCGGGAAATGGAGCAGAACGAGATTCCCATTCACGGGATATCCTACACGGCCATGAAAAAAATCCTCGACTACATCTACACTTCCGAGATCGAGTTAGACCTCGAGAACGTTCAGGAAATCCTGATGGCCGCGTCGCTTTTTCAGGTATGTCGGGTCGAGTTGGTCAGTAATCGTTTCCTTTTGTTCTGTTTCACTAAAATATTTGTCTGTTGTTTGTTTGTTTGTTTTGTTTTTACAGCTTGAAAATGTCATCAGCTTCTGCTGTGACTTCCTGTTCTCCTGGCTAGACGACAGCAACATTTTGGAGGTTCTCCACTTGGCCGACGTCTACGGACTGGAGCATCTCAAAGCCAAGGTCCACGCCTACATCCTCAGGAACATTCAGACTTTGTCTCGGACGGATGTGTACCGGCAGCTCCCCGAGGAGGACGTCTTCAGGGTGCTGAGTAGCGACGCACTTCAGGTGGCCAGCGAGAACGAGGTGTACGAGGCCGCGCTTCACTACCACTACAGCCCTGAGGAAGTGGAGACTGACCAGGTGTACTTGCAGGTCAGTCGAAAAGTGTGCGCGCTTCGATTCCACGCACACCTTTTGTCACCTTCACGTGTTCGTCTGCGTCGAAGTTAACTTCTTTTGCCCCCTTTTGTTTTTTTTTAACCCAAAGGGCAACCTCAGGATGCTTGACGCTGTCCGTTTCAGCCTAATTGAGAAACAAGTGTTGCAGAGACTCCACGGCAGACTGAACCCGTGTCCGCTAAAGGACACTGTTGCGGCGGCGCTAAGATACCACGAGCAAGAGTTGTTGCAGCCCACCCTGCAGAGCCCCCTCACTCAGCCACGCTCCACCTTCCACTGCATCCTCGGCTTTGGCGGGATGTTCAGCTCCAGCGTCTCTGCAGACATGGATCACGTGTTTCAGGTGTTCCACCCGAGCTGGAGCGAGTGGAGAACTCTCAAAGCGGCTCACGCTCCCCGAATGTCCAACCAAGGCATCGCTGTGCTCAACAACTTTGTTTATCTTATTGGAGGAGATAGGAACAACAGTGGCTTTCGTGCAGACAGTCGTTGCTGGAGGTGAGAGAGGACTAGTTGCTATTATACCCTTGATAGCTCGCTAGCTAGCTTTTTGCATCTGCTATGGGTAAATGCAAACTTATTGCTAGTGAGCAGGACCAAGTTGGTACATTTCTGTGGCAATACATGGTCTTGACAAACAATCTTTTTTTAATCTAAAATTATTACATTTTAGATGAAGTATTAAAAGGTCTTAGATTTGAGTTGGTGAAATGTGCAGAAAGCCGGGCTTAGGTGATTTGATCCCAGATTGGCTTTTATTTTCCTGCAGGCCAATCCTGCTTTATTCCCACCTGTGAAACATTTCTTCTTTCAGATACGACCCTCGTTACAACAGCTGGTGCTCCATCCAGCCTCTGCAGATGCAGCATGCCGACCACTGCGTTTGTGTGGTGGGCGGCCATATTTACGCAATCGGCGGGCGGGACTATAAGAGCGAGCTGGACTGGGTGGAGCGCTACGACCCGGTCACCAACAAGTGGGAGTTCGTCTGTCCAATGAAGAAAGAAGTAAGAGTTTACAGCACAGCGCTGTACGACACTATTTTCATGTATAGCCAGAGATATTAGTGTGTTTATTAGGCGTTTATGTGACAGAGCAATGCAAAGTACAGGTCATATATAACTTTTAATCTGCCCCTGGGCAAGGCACTTAACCCCGAGTTGCCTACTGGTCAGTGTATGGTCAGTGCATTGGTGAGCATCAGTGTTTTTTTTTTTGTTGTTTTTTTCACTTCAAAGTAGCACATATCTACTTTGTCACATAAGTACAACAGAATATTAGGGCCAGACTAAGTTTATGTGTAGTCATTTTTTTACTTACAAGAGTAAAGTAAAAATATGACAAGTCATAATATTAGCAGAATAAAATACCAGAAGAAAGTTGGGAAAAAGTTGGTTTTCTCATAATTTTTTTTTTCTTAGTCTGGCCCTAATAATCCGTCTTTCATAAGGTCCCAATAAGAAACAGTTTTGAAGCATTAGAAATTGTTCAAACCTCCCAATAAGTGTTCTTTCACTTATGAAAGCATGCACTACTGCTATTCCCCACATGGTGGTGCTACATGCCTACATGCTATAAATGCTCTCTTCCCCCTTACTTGACTTTTTTCCCCTTAAATCTGTCCCTCCAGGTGTACGCTCATGCTGGAGCGGTGCTGGACGGCAGGATTTATGTAGCGTGTGGCCGTAGAGGAATGGCGTACCTCAGAGAGACTTACTGCTACGACCCTTCCACCGACGACTGGACGGCGTGTGCTGAGGGGCCGGTGGAGAGGGCGTGGCACGGCATGGCTGCCGCGAACGGCCGCGTGTACGTCATCGGAGGAAGTAATGATCAGCGCGGATATCGGCGTGACGTCCTGCAGGTACGTCATGAGTCATCAGAGGTGGTTTCCTTGGTGTTTTTTTTTCTTTTTCTATTTGACCAATAAACTGATGAAACGTCAGATTCAAATCACTGGTTCTTACAGTTTAAGCACTTCTATGAGTGAAAACTCATCAGTTGCTTCCTTTTTTTCTAGTTGGCTTGCTTTGACCCAACACCAAACTCTTGGTCGTTATTAACCCCTCTCCCATCCGGACACGGAGAACCCGGCATAGCTGTGCTGGACGGCCGCATCTACGTCCTGGGCGGGCGCTCCCACAACAAAGGCAACAGGATGAAGTACGTTCACGTCTACAACACAGACACAGGGGAGTGGGAGAACGAGACTGAATTTAGCAAGCGCGTCTCCGGCCTCGCCGCGTGCGTCGCGCTCATGCCCCCCGCCGTGATCGCTCAGGCCCGCTGCTGGGACCAGTACACCAAGGCTTCGTCGGATGACGCGGACATAGACAACTCGGAGGAATCCAGCGAGGACTGAACCAAACTCACCCGCCGTCCCGCGTTTTTCTGGCTCAGAACGGGAAACAGGACGTCGGCACGCTGAGCGGACGGTGCACTGATGACTTTTTGTGCCTCTGGTTGAGCTTCATAAGCACCTTTGCACACTTTTTTGTTACTTTTTGAAACTCATGGTACCGCATTCCACCTAGATATCATAACCACCTGAAACACTTATCCCAACTGGTCGTGGCTCCTGTCTTTGTTTTCTCCTTATTCTTTTTTTTTTTCTATGTATCTAAAGGATTAATTAAAAACAGACTGGTGTTTTCAGCATTTAATTTCTGTTAATTATGATGATTCTCTAATTACAGCTTATAAAAACATGGCAATTATGACTGGAATGTTACACCAGACCAATAAAAAACATGTTTAACACAGAAAAGAGGCTTTAATAAAAGGTTAACCTGCATAATGGCTGTTTTCAAAAGATAAAGAAGTCTCACTGGAACGCATTTTCTTTCTTTTTACATTAGCTGTAGCACCGATTGAGCATAAGCAGTTGATCACTTTTAAAGATATTTCTATGAACAAGCCTAACTTGTTCAATAAATTTGACAAAGCCTGTCATGATACAAAGTTTTTACCCAGAAGTTATTGCGATAAACGATAACATTGTTGTTTTGAGAACATTTTTAAGTAGTATAGTGGTAATAGCAAAATGCAAAAACACATTCTCAAGGATGAATAAACTTTCAGTTCTAATGAACATTTAACTCTGGACCTGGGCGAAATAAAAAAAAAAAAGAAAATAAATAATTTAAAAAAAACAACAACAAAAGAATCAAATAAATGAATTATGAAATCTCTGTAAACAAAATTGTTCTTCCAAAGAAGTGGCTGGTTGAGACCAAAGCACCAGACTGAAGATGATTTTGATGGCAAAAAAAAGGGGGGGTTGGGGGGAAGAGAACGACGATAAATCATGCAAATGGAAGTTATTGATCTCGTTTTTATTGATTTATTGTGATGGGCCCAAATTTGACCGTTTCTCAGGTTTTCTTGCTTGCGTTGCATGTCTGTTACGACGTCTGCGCCTCGTTTTTCTCTGCTGCCAGATCTGCACAGCTGGCTGTCCTCGTCTGAACTTCCCCTCCTGTTAGCTCGAGCTTTTTGGTACCACCCAGTCTCCACCAGTTCCTTTCCATTTGGCTTTATGAAGGCCGACTGACTGCCGCTTTCCTTTTCGGGGCTGTTTCATCTACATCTGTTGCCCCCCCCCACCCTCCTCCCTACCCCTTTCCTCTTACCTCTGTCCCTCCCTCTGCTTTCACACTTTTGTGCCAGCAAGTTGTCTGCTAGGATCTGCTGACACCAGCACTGGACCTCCAGGATCAACGGTCCGCTGTGTTTATGAGCTTCTCCGCTTTGTTTTTGTTTTCGTCCAAAGTCGTAGCACCACCCGGGGGATACTTAAGACACGTGTTCAGCACTTAGCCACGTCAGCGGTCTTTACAAACATCTTAGCGCGGGTCGATCCGGTGCTCTTTGCAGAGCAATTAAAAGGGCCACATTAGGCATTGATGTAGAGCTATGCAGATTGAACCCAGTGGAGTTGAGGAGGGTGTTTGCGAGTCAGGGGAATTTACTCTTGCTTCCCCCCGCCCCCCCGCTGCAGCGGAGTGGAGAAGGCCGATGGAAATCGATGGGGGAACAAAGGAACGTTCATTTTCCTCCAGGGAATCCGCCGATCGACATGGTAGCTTCCCTGCGTGAACAGAAGCCATAAAGCGCCTTTCTTTGAAACTGAAAAACTTCACTGGCATCAGTCGCAGTGATTTGCTTTAAGCGTCGCAGCAGCTGTGTACGATCCACACAACAGAACGATAGGATGTAGAACTGCTGATTCGAGGTCCTTTTTCTATAACTTGACGCTGAAAGGTTTCGCATTTTGCTTTCACATTCACAATTTGCAATCCTACTCAGGGTTGTCTGCAGCTTTCTAAATTAATTTCACGAGATTTTCAACCCATGTGCCTTAAGTTCATTCAGTAAAATCGCAATATTACAAAAACCTTACAAACATCCCTGTAACTTTTCCGCATTTTTCTGCACGGATTCCAAGCTCATTGTGCCAATTATTTGTCGTACACTTAAAACCTACGTTGGATATATAGTGGTGGCAGCATCATGCTCAGGGAATGCATTTCTGCAGCAGGGACTGTGCCACACAGTTCAGACTGAGCCAATGGTTCCCAGTTCAGTTGTGTGACGACTCTAATCCCAGAACTGGGATTAGAGTCATTTCGATCACATTTGTTAGAACGACTGAAGTTAAAGACCGGACCTAAATTCAGTTGAGAGTCTGTAGCAAAATAAAACAGGCAAAAACCTCGGTTTACATGTCTGCAAACCTGATAGAGGCTTGACCCAAAAGACAAAATTTAGTTCTACAAAGTATTGATTAGTTTGGGCGGAATACAAATGCATGCTACACTTTTTAGATATTTATTTGTAAAACTTGTATCATTTCATTTCCATTTCACAATTAAGCATTATTTTATGTTGGTCCATCACTGTTTAGTGGTTGTTCTTGCTTTAAATAGCATTTACACTGAGCTCCACTGTTTCCAGTTCTCCGACTTCACTTTTTTTTTTTTTTATTTTAAAGGGGCAGTTTTATGTGTATTTTAGTCAGATAGTATAATTTTATATCACAATCAAGTAATTATTCCCTTCGGTTATAAAAATGCTGTGTATGTATGAAACATGACTGAAGAGAAATGTTACTTTTCAATGCGAAAAGTCTTGAAATTGGGCTCCTGTCACTTTAAGGGGCTCCTTAAAGCTTCACATCAACACGTTTAAACGTTAAATGTCAACTGGAGCACTGCGTGGTTGCCACGGGAGATGAAAGGATTTCTCAAACATGCATGAAAGCATCAAGGCAACTTTCCAGGTATGTTTTTGATGAGGGCGTAACATTACAACATGATGCAGAGCTACAAAAACAACAAAAAAAAGATGATTTCACACAATACCGCCCCTTTAAATAGAGATCATTTGCATAAACGAAGTATGTTATTAAATAATAGCAAGAACATACTGGGATTCTTACTAATATCTCTCATTTTCAACATAGAAGGGTCTTCACTGACGCGTGGGAATTCAGTCTGAATTTGAAATTCAAACTTTATTGTTTAAAGTCTTTGGTTTCGCCCGCCTGAAGGGAGTAGATGAGGAAGCTCGGACCTACAGAAATGTGTAAAACCCACATTACGCTAAATTGCTCCCCACCCCCGCCGCCCCCTGCCGTATTTTACAGCAGTCATTAGCAACTCATATCCACTCAGGCTGAAGGTGAGAGGCCTCGCTTGTGTTTTCTAACAGTGAAAAGGAGCCAACAGCTCCCATTTTCATGCTTTTTAAGGCTCATTGACATGGAGAACGAGGGTCGTGCAGTGCTTTACGCGGCAGTGGGTAAACCTCAGCAGGTGAGCCGGAGTCACTGTAATGCATTGCATGCCGGGCTCGTCCGAAAAGACAGAGCGCCCCCCCCCCCCCTATTAGTGCAAACACAAACAAGCGGCACCGGCGGCTCTGGCTTGGCGCGAAGCGGCGGGTGTTTTCAGCAAACTTTCTGCAGTGCAGAACTTTACTGGATCAAAGCCGAGCGTCCACAGACAGAATATCTAAAACTTTGATCTATAATTCACTGAAAGTCTGTGAACAAATGAGAGAATCTGAGCTCCCACTGTCTCTTCCAGCCACGTCTGCCTTAAAAGTAAAATCACTGCAAATGTATCTAAACCTTTGATGTGAAGTTGAACAATTTAGTGCGTCGGAATAAGCTCAATCTTGAGTTGACGTGAAATATGAATGTTCCATCCCTGCAAGGCAGCGCCGGTCAGTGGCGTCTGTGCTGGGAATGTATGAAAATCAGAACGCAAGGCAACAGACAAGTAATGTTGCATAAGATTTTTTTATTTTGACTTCACATTACGAGACATAGACACACACATAATTTGCACACTTAGGTTTAATTCTTCTTTTTCTGTACAAAAATAATATTTACGCTGTAGATGAGACAAAATACGAAATAAATAGACGGGGACAGTCATCCTGCAGGGCTCCAAGAGGTTCAGTGTCTCCTGAACGTTGAGGCCCGACGGGCCACATTTCTGCTCCTTTCAGAACCTTCCTCTTGCCGCGAGTGTCAGGCCTTCAGCGTTGTTTGGGGCATGCATTGTCAGGTCTGTGTGCCTCACATCAGCCGTCAGATTTAATAAGCTCTCGATCATTTGACGCCGAGGAGCCTGCTCACCAGCAGGAGTAGGAGAACAGCGGATATTGGCTCCATTCGCCCACGTTGCCATGGTGATAGCCATGGTGCACCGCTTGCGTGGTGTAGTCGGCGGTCAGAGGGTGAGGAGGGGGATACTGCGCAGGTCCCGGCCCGCTCCACTGGCCCAGCGGCTGTTCAGTGCTGTAGGGGCTGTAAATGTGGTGGCCGATGACCCCCGGCTTGCCGGCCTGGGCCATGGTCATGTTCAGCACTCCGCTGTAGTCCTGGGGGCCCGGCAGGGGCTGGGGTCCGCAGTGCGAGGGGCCAGGCTTCGAGGAGTCGTGATCTGGGACGGTGGCGATGTCGGTGACTCTGGACTCGAAGCTGCTCCGTCCAGATCCGGTGACGCTGCTGCCGACGCTGGAGGAGGGGGACGGAGACTTTCCGTACTCATGCGCCCTGGAGAGTATGACGGGAGTGAATGTCCGGTTCAGCGGGACAGAGTTTTACTATTTGACGCGATAAGTTGGCGGTTTTCACCTGTACGGCTGGTAGGACGCAGGAGCGGGAACGAGCTGCTCCGTGTTGTAGATGTCTCTTGTGTCGGCCCCAGCGGGAGAGTCGGTCCTCACACCCTGGTGCCTCTCAGCGCCCCAGGGGGAGTACCGCTCTTCCTTTACTGCATCCTCGTCTTTCCTTTTGGCCAGGCGCCCCTCTTCTCCATCGTAACCATCATACGATGACTGGCAGAACCCTGAAAAGGCACAAAGCAATGGATGACTTAAAAAAAAAAATGCAAGGAGTGCTGTGGTGGTGCAGGGGTTCAACATAACCCACATATGGAGGCCTTAGTTCTGTCGCAGGCTCAATTCCTGGCCTGGCGACCTTTGCCGCTTGTCTTCCTCCTTCTCTCATTACCCACTTTCCTGTCAATTCACTGTCAAATAAAGGCCACTGGAGCCAATAAAACCTTTAAAAAATTACAAGAAGGAAATTCATGTAGCCTGAAGCGGTACCTGGTGAACTGCTGTCCTTGGAGTCCTCGTTCAACACGCCTGGTAACTTGGCCCTTTTTTCTAGGCATGCCGGATTTTTGTTTGCATGCCTAAAGAGAAGCATCAACTTTTTTAGATACATTTCACAAGCACGATTTCTCAAGCTGTGTTCAGCAGAATTGAGACCCACCTTTTTTTATTAGTGCCCTCATCTCTGAAACCCTTTGCAAATGGGTTGTGATTGATCTTCAGCTTTGTGATCTGCCCCGAACAGAATCGAATGAAAACCAACATCCGCTGAACTCAGTGGGAGACAATCGAGGCTTTGTGGAGTCAAACGGACTCACCTTGGTGTTCTGGTAGGCAGTGACTGCAGTGAAGGACGTCTCTGGGAAGGTGAAAGTCTGGAACACACTCCAGCGGACGCTGAACAGGTCGTCTGCTTGGACAACGTGGAAACGAGGGTGGTAACGATGCATTGAGTGCAAGATGATCTGCAGACAAGTCAGGGTAAGATTACCCCCAAAGATCTTTTTAAACTCAACATCAATTGGAAAATCCCTTGATTATTTAATGCTCACATGCCCATGCTGGTCGAGTGTGTTGTTGGTGAGCTTGAGCTTGAGGAACGTGATGCTTTGCTTCATCCAGTGGCTCCCTAGGGCCGGAGAGTCTGGGTGGAGGTAAGTCCTGCAGGGAGGCTGAGGCTCCGCTTTTCCTGCCACCTCCCATTTCTCTTTATTCCACTGCAGGGGAGGAGACGGGTTGTAAGTCAATCAGCCTCGAAGAAAAGGTGATTTTCAGAAGCAACTTCATCTTCCCTAACTTCCCACGATTGCTCCGAGAGTGACGGCTGGAGGATACCACCCACGGAGGCAGGGGGTAGTACAGTGAGCTCCCAGCAGGAGATAGAAAAACAGGAAGAGATAGGGGTCTTTGATGTGCAACGTCAGGGGAGGGGGGTGATAAACAGGAGGTATCTGCTAACCACAGAGGGAGCTTTACAAATCAAGACAACGCAGTTATAATTTATAGGCTTTACCTTATACCTGAAGCCATCCTCTGGAACCATGTCAACCAGTAAGATGTACTTGGCACACTGAATAAGACCAGATAAATTCACTTTACAGTGCGGGAACATCCTCCTGAAAACGCAAGAGGATACACAAATGAGGAAAAGTAACATCTTTCTGAATATTTTTGTGTGAAAATCCCCGTCTCACCTGCCCGGTTTGGTGATTATCATCTCCGTTCCAATTTCATGGAATGTCTTCCACAGCTCAAGGTCTTCCAGAGTCATCCTGATGCTGCCCTGGAGGTAGGCGTCAGGGCCGGCGGCCATGGAGGCAGGAGGTGGACCGCTGAAGTTGGACTTCAGCTCTGCGGCAAAGTAAGATTTACCAATGACATCTGACACCAAAAGTGATTGAGTTTTTGATCAGGGACGAACTGAGGGGAACAGGTTCAACTCTGCTTTACAATTCAATAAAAAGGCGTCGGGAACTCACCCCTGATGGACTGCATTTTCCGGTTTCAGTGGCCAGACAGGAGAGGTTTGGGATTTCTATGCATGAAAGGATATCGAGGAATCCAAAAGTTGGATAAATCCAAAAACGTAGCCCCCCGCCGTCCGCCCCCCCGTCTCATGAGTTGAAGACAAATCCAGCAGCTTAAGATCAGTCCAAACAGCTCCGTCCTGTCGCATCAGATGGATGCTGCCAGAGAGAGTGACCATGACTTTTAAGGGGGACCCTTTGGGAGGCGGAGCCAGGAGGGCCATTCCCAGGCTTTGAAGTGACACAATGATGAGTCAGGGTCCCGCTGTGATTGGAGGGGTGCTGGAAATCAAAGAGACTTAACAGAGCCCTGACACCGTCCCCACAGGAAGGGGGAAGGAGGAAATGCGCCTTTATGAACTGCTAAGAGACTTTAAAACAAATATGGACGGACTTTCCTGCTGCAGATCGGGCTCTGGCGGCGGCTCCAGAAACCGGTATAAATATATTTGACACGTACATAACCGATCGCAGAAATGCCACTTAGTCTGTTTGTGTAACATGGTAAAGACTCAGCGCGAGTCATTTGACGCAATCAGGAGAAATGGAGTGGAAAAGGTTGTCAAGTGGAACGTCTTGCCGTTTTCTCAAAAAGAAAAAAAAGATCTTTTTTTTTTTTTTTCCCCTCTGGAGCACAAAAGTAATGCACGTCGTGAGGTGGGGAACGTGCTGCTGTGAAAGTGGGTAAAACGTCACATTACATAACAATCCCCTTTTACGCTTCTTTTCTCTCTCCTTTCTCTACCAAATTACAGAGTGGGTGGGGAAACTGTGTGAATCCATAATGGTGTGGTGACACAATGCAACGTTCCTGCAGGTAAGTCGTACCTGAGGGCAACCTCAGATAGGACCGCGGGGAAGAGGTGGGGGTACGATGCTGGCGGTTGTGTATTGGAGGGTCTAGACAGGCCCATGCCTCTGACAGATAATCTCATTAAGTTGGTTTCCCCTTGAAGAAGCCAGTTTCTGCCTGAGGAGAAAGCCCAGCGTACTGGTGGGGAATCAGCAGCCAGTTAGCACCACGAGCTCGAAGCCAGGCATGACTGACGGGCTCCTGCAGGGTCAGGAGAGTAAACCCCGGCTCTCCTACTCGACATCCACTTCCAGGTAAAATCCACAGGTGTCGCAGTTCTTCGTAGCGCTTCGCTGCAGGCGAATCGACTGCAACACATTACAGGCGTTAGCATAGAAGGGGGTGGATGGAGAAAAGAAAATGACAATCTCCTTTCTCGTTTCCTGTGGCGTGGATTGAATTCATCTCCTGTCAGGCTAAGAAACACAAACCGTATAGGTTTCCTCTTTGGGTTCTCGTGTCTGCGTTGCATACAATGCCCTTTGTAAGCGCAGCTTTTAACAGCCCTGCATCCTGCGGCCCTATTACTGCAAGAATAACTCGGCAAATGCTTGAAAGCGATACGCAGACGTGCAGTTGGAGAGACGGCTTGCAAAAACACTGGAACGTTTGTGCCGTTTGTCCTGCCAGTCACAACAAACTGTTTTGTATTTTATTAGCATTTTATGTTATAGTTTAACACGGTGCAGTGCTTCAATATGAGGTGTAAGAATATTCAGCAAGTGTAGTTCTGCTATTCTACTCTCTTTTTTCTGATTCCCCTGAATCAAACTCTTTCAATTAATTTCTTAGAGAAGTTTAAATCAGTTTAGTAACACTTAATTTTAATATAAATTCAGCTGAACTCCTCAAAGGTTTAATGAAGACCAATAAATAACTCGGGTTAGGAAGACAATGACGGCTGAGTATCAGTTCTGCACTCCAACAAATTGTGCATTTTGCTACATATGAGGAACATGGCGTTGCTATAGTGAAACATGGCGGAGGGAGCGTCATTCTGTGGGGATGCGTTTCATCAGCAAGGAGAGGGAAGCTGATCAGGCTACATGGGCAGAATATATTTCATGAAATTAAAGCCATTTCCCACCCCATGTTTGTTTTGGTTGTATTTACCCAGAAAGCCTTGCGCTGTAGTTTCCTTCCTTCTCCGGTCTGCTTGGCTTCCACATTTGCATTTAAACCACAGCGGTGAAGCGTCGGCTTCACCTGAACCGAGGCCGAGGTCTTCAGAATGACGAGAGTTTGATTATGTATTCCCACCTCCCCGAAACGAACCAGGCTTTCAAAGCAAACTGTAGTTTGATTAAAGTGGACTAAACAGGTGTGAATGCAGAAAGCCTACATGGGTAAACCCAAATGAATCTGCAATCGAAGCGAAACGTCCGTGGTGTTCACAGAGAACTCCACATTATTTGTTTGTATTTTCAATTTTTTTTCATATGGACCTATTTGTGTCCTTGATAAAGTTGATGATGATGTTGAGAGGTTGCAAAAGCACACCGCACTTTTCAGATTATTCATTTATTTTTACTTTCGGCGTCCACATCCACTTCATAGTTATCCGCCATCTTTGCCTCTCACATAAAATCCCATCAAAAGTTGCTTTTTGTTGTGCAACGCAAAAGGTGGGAGTTGAGTGCGTCTGCTCTGCACTGGACGTGTCCACCAAAGAGTGCAAGACGCTCCGTCCCTCCCCACCACCACCCCGCCACCTCCACCCACTGCGAACATATCGACGGGCTCTGAGCAGAGATCAATGTGAAATGAAATGGCGTTCGGGTCGTAAAGATGCACTTAAAGATGCGATGTGGTCATTTAACCGCGCTGATGTCTCCCAGCGCTCCTCCGTTCGCTGAAACTGGGCAGCGTCGGCCGAGAGGACACGTTTCCAGTTTTGAGAGCAGTGTGTGTGTGTGCGTGTGCGTGTGTGCGTGTGTGTGTGTGTGTGAGAGACCCAGAAGTTGTCGGCGAGTTATTAATCGCTCTCCTCTCACTGCCTCAGGGGTCGTAGAGGTCGCGAGGGCGAAGGAGGAGGGAAGGACGGTGCGTTTGGGAATCAGAGAGAGAGTTCGGGTCTCTTCGGGTCTCTCCGGGTCGCGGTGTCGGGGCCCAGAGGTGCACTTTTCGGCGGCGGCAGTGTCAGCCTTGTGACGCACAGGTGTCTAAAAGGTGACAGGTGTGGCAGAGGGGGGAGGTTCACGTAACATCCAGCCTGCAGGGACGTTTGGACGGAGCGGCGAGTCAGTGTGGCTGACGGCAGGAGGCCAACGCTCTGCACAAACATCCGACCGAGTATTTCTGGTCTCTAGTGCAAATATCTTGGAATTAAGACAAAACTAACTTACAAGTAACTTTTTTTTCTTTTTTAGCAAGATAAAGGCAGATATTTTAGGTAAATAATTACTCAATATTGATTAAAACATACTAGCAGATTATCTCACTTATGGGAAAAATGTTTTGTTGTAAGCAGAACTTTTTCAGCAGCGTTAAGGAATTATTGACCTAAGACGAGTTTCCTGCTGACCTTAAAGGTTTTGTTGTTGAGTTCCGGGTCCCTACAGGAACACAGCGAGTCTCGTCCTCCGTTGTCCCTCACATCTGAATCCTTCCCTGGGTAGATTCCAGTTCTCCTCCTCTTTTTTTTTTTTTTTTTTTCTGCAGCCATTTGCCCTGGCTGCACGGAGCTCTCTGTGCGCTCTTCCAGTTAACAGCTGCCAATATACAGCCAGGGCCCGGGGATCAGACGGCTCTGCAGCGGGGCCCGTAAAGGGCCCCTGGAGTGGACTGACGAGAAATCTCACACCTTTCGCTCACATCAGCCACACAGCGACGGCCTTTTGATGCAAAACCAGACGCTGTCTTTTCTTGCTGTAGAGAAAGTGGAGCCACGGATTGGAAACATCAAACATTTTACTATATTTTTGACTCAATTGTTGAAATAAAACATTCATCAAATGCAGTATTTGAAAAAAAAAAGTATATGCATGGCCCCTGCATGGCCCCTCCTCCCCCTGCAGATTTGTTCTGTTTCTGCTTTTTTTTGGGGGGGGGGGTCACACCTTTAATGCTTCAAAAGTGTCCAGTTTGCAATAACTGGCGTTAATCTCTTACATAAGTGAGGAAGAATAACCGAGTCACATTAGAAAGGTGATGATGCCGCGACCTTTTGAATGGAGGTCTGGACTTGGACTAAGCCACTCCAGCATTTCAGAAGTGGACT
The DNA here is from genome assembly GCA_010277015.1 of Poeciliopsis turrubarensis. Lineage (NCBI taxonomy): Eukaryota > Metazoa > Chordata > Actinopteri > Cyprinodontiformes > Poeciliidae > Poeciliopsis > Poeciliopsis turrubarensis. Next base: position 923,973 of record VMRN01000034.1, read on the forward strand.
TGCTGATGTTCTTTGGATCAGTAGCTGTGAATATTTGACTTATTTTGAAAAAAAAATGAAATTGTGGCGCCTCAATTCAGTGGCGGTTTCTGATACGGGCAAAATGGGCAACTGCCCAGGGCGTCATCTTGTAGACGCATTTTAGTTTTTTAAAATTTGCCGCGTTTCTGTTAAGCAAATTTGTTTCAGTGGTTTCGAGTCAAACAGTTTTAAGGTCAATGGAAGCTCAGCGACCGTCTTTTTAGCATAATCCAACAACCCTTGATCAAAACGCAACAAAACAGCCGATGGATGTTAATGACTTCATTTCTCATCTATTCTTTCATTTTAATCAGAGCGCGATGCTTCTCCAGATCTTTTAACCTTTATATTGTCTTTTGGGCTCCATTTATGCAATTCCAAAATTTTACAGGTTAGGAAGAAGCTAGTCAACTTTCGAGCCAAAAAAAAACAAATAAAAATTTATATATATATATATATATATATATATATATATATATATATATATATATATATATATATTCAGCTTGATTTGGATCATTTGTTGTCCTTAAATAATTAAGTCATCTGACATAATTTTTATATTTTGTCAGCTTATTTTTGTCTGATTTAAAAACGCATTTTTGGAGTGATCTGAAACATTGAAGTGTGCCAAAAAGAATGACTCTGTCAGCTTTTTATATGCCGACATAATTGGGAGCAACACGCCCAGCAGAAAGACGAGAACCACCGCATCTCTTTTTAACATCAAGAATAAAAAAAAAAAAATCTGCGTTTTCAAAAACCTCATCCGGAGGAAACCAGGATCTCAAAGGCACGCACCAGGGGCCCGGCAGGCAGGCTCACATTTGGCCCTCCGCATAAGAAAACAAACCTCACATCTAGTTTTCCTGGCAAAGGGAGCAAATGACAACTTCACAGCACTTCATAAGAAACTCCTGGAAGTTGCTAATGAAGACTAATGACTTCCCTCGCGTCAGATAAGTTCACACCACGGTGTACGGGCCCTTTGAGCAGCAGCTCCACGTCAGCGGGGAGGTCTGCCAGCTGCTCGACAGGGAGGCCCCCCCCACCCCCCAAAAAGAACGTCACATTTAATGTTGTTTGATAAGTGTTTTAAATGATCACGCTCTGCTTTTATTTATTGACGAATTATGTCTCTTAAAATGTGGAGCAGCGACTAGTGGAGCTCCGTAACGCGGCTCACTGTCCAGGGTGGCATCTCACCGGGGATGGTTGAAAAAGAAAAAACAAATTGCCACCTGAACGAGTTTGCTATTGCTTATTTTCATGTCGCTCTGCGTTTTGAAAAGAATTTTTAACTTTCATAATGGTATTAAAAGTGCCGTATAGTCCTGATAGACTTGCATAAATGTTTTGTGTCGTTTTAAGTATCTAAAAAACAAATCAAATGAAATCCATGAAAGCACACGGCATTCAGATGAATCGATTTTGTTTTCACAGCATTTTCCAAAACGTGATAAGAAGAGATGCCTGTGGGGGGGCAGAGGGGGCGGGCTTGGGTGGCCAAGTGGAAGATCACCCAGGGTGGAAAACATGGTAGAACCGCCACTGGACGCAAAGCTTTCCAACAGCTGAGCTGAGAGTTGTTATTTGAACTGAGGATGCAGGGCGTCTTCTCTAGACTTTAGCGAAATAAACCAAACTGATCTGGCCGAGCGTCAGGTCACTAAAGATGACGGGTCATCGCTCCACTGGCAGATTATTTCACTCACAACTAGTTCTTTTTCCAGCAATTTTAAAGAACTCTTGGCTTTAAGCAAGTGTTTATCTTGCTGAAAAGTTACTTGTAAGTTAGTTTTGTCTTATTTCAAGTGTACTCAAATATTCTGCACTAGAAACACTAACAAGATCGTTCATAAGATTTCGTGTTTTGCATCCACAAGTTTCACTTTATGAACTGAATTGTCTTGAGTAGCGTCTGTATAAAGACTCCAATAAAAGTGGCTCGTTTTGGTTCAAAGACTCAAACAGCAAACTTGTTTTTTCAAATATATATATATTTGGTTTGACATCAATAATGGATTCAGTCCAGACGTAGAGAACATGTTCTGTCGGAGCGACCTCAGGACTTGAACCCGTCACAACAACCCCGAAAGCAAACAAATATAACAAAGCAGGGATTTTTTTTTCTTTTTATTACATTGGGAACAGTTAATCCATTTCTGCCCCTTTTTTTTAAAAATGACCACACGGCTTTCAAGAAACATAAAGAAGTCTGTCTTTTTTTTTTCTTCTTTTTTTTTTTTTTTTGTAGAAAACTATCTGTAAAAAACATTCGGTGCGTCTTCCTCTGAGTTTAGGCAAAGTAATGTGACAAACTGTCCTCAAGTGAAAGGCATCAAGATTGGAGAGTCCTCGTCGCCGCGCGCACCGGTTCCTCTGACGTCGGGTCGAGTTTACGGCGCCTCCCTCCCTCCAACTCAATCCAACAAACATTCAAAAGATTCCTTTTTTTTTTTTTTTTTCTTGTTTTGTACAAAAGCTAGTTCCTCTCGTTATTCGGAGCAGTGCTGGTGGCAGGACGTCATCCTGGCGGCAGGTGTTTTCGTAGCTACAGATGCACACAAAAGAGACAGAATAATAACACGAAAAACACAAGTTTAAGTGCCGACTGAGAAGCATCGCAAGTGTTCAGTGTAAACATTTTCAGTCTGCTACAGGTTATGAGGCCTCGTGGATCGTTGGCTCCACGGACGGAAGCCGGGGCGCGGCCGGCCGGCCGTCCTCCCTCCCTCCCGGTTTCACCCAGATGCGTCGTGTGGCAACGCGTCGAGACCAGAATGTCGCGGCGGAGTAAACGGTGACAGGAAAGTGCTCAAGACGAGCGATTAGCTGCAGCCCGGAGAGGGAAAAAAAAATGTAAAAATCTGCACACGACGTAGTAAAGATGCATAAAAATGCCGCTGGTGGCCGTTAACGGCGAAGTGTTTTTCGTTTCTCTTTTTTTTTGTTGTTTGCCGGGTTGGATGTGAAGCAAGAGAGCTGAAGAAGCTTGACGTGTGATATGCATTAGTGGCACGTTGCAGGCATGCTGCGGGACAAAAGCCTTCAAAGTCCGTCATGCGCCGACACGCTCCTTGCAACCGTAGCAACCACGCAGCGCCGTAGAATACTGCATTTCATCTGTTTGGAGTGGAGATTTTTTTGTTTTTTTTTTTTGTCCTGTGTGGCACGTGAGGGAACCAAAGCATCAACACAGACAGCTGCTCAGGAATCAATTGTTATTTTTTTGTTTTTCAAAAAGTTGAAATCTAGTCTTGAGTTTCAGGCTCAGATGTCCATGTAGTCGTCCTCCTCGTCTGACTCGCTCTCCAGAGACGACTCCTGGCTGGACGTCTCCTGCACCTCCAGCACCGGCTGGGTCAGCGTGTCCTTTTTCACCGTGGCAGCGGACTGGGATGACAGGATGACGTTCTGTACAAGGGAGAGGAGAAAGCAGACAGCAGAGGGCGCTGTTCAGCAGAGCTGCATGCAGTTATTGGGGAGTCTGGCATCGGGAGGCGAAGCGGCTTACCTTCAGTCGCTGCTTGGTCTCCTCTGAGATGCTGCCTTTAGGGGAGAGCAGCGTGGGGGTCGGGGGCGTCACCGTGATCTCCGGGGGGAACTTGGTGACGGTGGAAGGGATGAAGAGCTTTGGCATGTTCGCCGGGACGCGGGAGCGGATCCGGCTGGGGTCTGGAAGCTTGGACTGCTCGCCGCTGGCGTACTGCGGCTGGTCTGGGAGAGAGGCAGTGGGAGGGAGCCATGTTTCATTTCCACAGAAATGCACACTTCTTGTATGCCGAGGATAAAGACGACTTTTCCCATGTCGCATTCAAAAAGGCATCAAAACGTATGAAAAAATAGCCGCTAAGCTAATCGCTGCACATCTGAAAGGCTGGCGGCACACATTGCCCGCGTTTCCATTGGCCATGTGATGGTGCAATTTGACATTTCAAAAGTACATTTGTTTAATGGAAAAGGATCGATTAAAAAAAAAAAAAAAAAAAAAAAAAGAAAAAAAATCTTTCAATAAAACATTTTAGTGTTAGGATGAGGTGTTTTAGTGTATGTCACACCAGTCACACGATCAACAACTGGATGATACCGCTGACGGAAACCACAAAGAAGACGACACAGGAGGATCATGCCGAGACGTGTTTTCAGCTGACTTATCACGTAAACAAACTTTTTAAATGTGATTTTATTATTATTACTTTTTTTACATTAATAGAATGCTGGCAAACTTTCGCACACATCTGTGATGAAAACGCAGCTGGTCTTAGTTGCACCCAAGCTCTTAAGATGGGTGCAGTTACCGTGTACTTTGTCCTTCCACTTAACCTTCCGCTACCATTACTGGACGCAGCAATGTGAACAACCAGCTATTTTTAGTGATGCCTTGAAATGACTTACAGTTAAACTTCAGTTTTTCTTGATCTCATGCAATTATTAGATTGTCAGTTGCCATACGCCATGATATGATGTCCTAACGAACTGAGACGAACGCGTCCGTGTGGTTTAAAGGCTCTGACCTGAACAAGGTTGCGTGGTGCTACATGTTGCCGCTTCCTCGTGAAACCAGGCCGCCGAAGGTTCCTGGCCCTGGGAGACGGTGGCCAGTTTCATCTGCTGACAGAGGTGCGACTCCTGCTGGCGGTACAGCAGCCCCTCTGTGGGCTCCTCCCGCTCCTCTGAGGGATCGAACAACACGACACACATTCACTCACAGACATACGACAACGCAACGCTTCAGAGACGACGGCGTGAATCTCAACGATTCATCAAATATGGGTAGATGTGTTCAAATTTGTTTTCGTCATGGAGTAAAATCACATGGAAAATTTATTTAGTCATTTCTCAGACTTGTGTTGCAGCACATCCAAATGTAGTTGTTAGTTTTAAATCAGAGGGCGGGGCAAACACTGATACTAATGAATCTGATTGGTCTGCAGCCGAGTTGCTGCGCAGGTGAACCAATAAGACGCTAGATCCATCTGACGACTCAGAGACAACTCAAATAGGAAGCAAAATCATAAACATTAACAATAAACACAACTGTATTATTTTCATAATGTCATAACATCATTAAAAATATAAATTATTTTAGCATGCAAGTTATTCAAGTTAAATTATTATATGCCACATTGTTTGATAAAAACATGTTTAATAACCAAATAAAAATGTAATAAAACATATTAATTTTATTTAAAACATTTAAAGGACAGATTAAATAGCTAAAACTTGATTGCTATTATTCATCCGTTTCATTGTAAAGGTGTTCAACTTTGTTGCGTCACAAAAACTTAGCGTTTTATTTTTTTGAGATTCCCTGCAAGCGCAAAAAAAAAAAAAAAAAAATTCCCCCGCAGTCGTGGCAAACGGATACACACAAGCAACTGAACGGCGACTCTGTGATTGTTGCCTTGGAAACCGTTACATAATTTACATCGGTGAGATGCTGAGGGATGCAACTGTTTGCATGGAAATCCCTGCTGATGTAAACACACTTTTTGTGTGGATTTGCACATGTTGAAAGGTCAACGAACTCAGAGGAATTACACACGGCGTCAAGTCCTGGGAGGTACAAAGAAAATGAATAATGTTTAAGAGCTTTTGCAAAAAAACAAAAAAAAAAAGTTAATATGTTAAAGTATTTGTTGTTGATTAAGGGTTAAAGTAAGAAACTGGAGTAAAACCTCCATGTGCACAACAACAAAACGGTCTCAAAACATTTAAATGTGAATGCTAACTCACAAGGAAAAAGTGAGCACAAAACATGTTGACGTTAAAAACCCAAGGTTCCGGCTTCGATAGTCAGACGGTAAATTTAAGTAGGTTGATGGATTTTAATTCCTGCAGACATTACGCATGGCCCAAACTGAATATTCATGACGAGATTAAAGCAAATCCTCCAAGAAGCTCATCCAGGCAGAAGAGACTCGCAGACTGGAGGACTCTGCTGACAGAAGCTCCTGTTGGGGGACAGACGAAGCCCGAAAGCCAAAACACAAACTGCACACAGGCCTCTGTTATGTAATGCTGCTGATCAGGGCTTCAGGCGCCCCCTGCTGGCCTCGTGGAAGAAAAACATTAAATACCAAAGCAAACCAACCAAACATCATCCAACAAATTTCATATTCACAAATTTAAATTTCCTTTTTTTTTATTCCTTTAGTTAAGGAATTCTAACTTCATTTATCTACTATTGTACAAACAGAAAAATCTCTAAACATGAATATTGTAAGTCATTGAATATTTTGAATTGATCATAAAGCCAGGTTTCTGCAGGTTTCACCGACTCAACATTGAGACTTTTTAAAGCCATTTTGGACAGAATTAAAGACCCAGATGTGTATCGATTTTGTCCACATAACTGATGATGAATTTGAATTTATCCATGATAAACACAAACTAGTTAGCAAGTGTTAGCAATAAGTTCTAATTGCAGCTTACTAATTTGTATTTGTGAACAAACAGATCTCAAACTCAAAGATTTAACTCGTCGCATCAGATTGTTGCTATGGTAACAAAACAACATGAATATAGTTCTTTGAACTTTTACAGAGTAAACTTGCCAGCTTCTTAAAATCTGACGTTTAAATGTTAAACAGCCATTAAATCAAATTCAGCAGCTTTTATCATCTCAAGAAACAAATGTTACATTTATTGATATTAATTTTAATTATGTTTTTGATTTGTTGCTTTTAAGACTAGTTGTGGGTTTAAATAGTTTCACTGGTGTCGTTTTCCAGTAACATAATTACACAGTAATATTTTTACCTTTCCTGTCTATTTAACATCTTTTAATACAAAAACACGGCGGAGCGCTGGTGGACCGACCACCGGGCTCAGCAAGTTTTCTGGGGGAACTGAATTGATCAAATTTAAAAGTCCTGTCAAGAGGCCAGTTTTTTTTTTTTGTCCAATGAATTTAAGACATTATACATCTAAAATGAAGGCCTTAAAGATGAGACTTTTTAAGCACGAATGGACATCCTGTAATGTCGGCTTCCTGTTTTATTTCACATTTTGTTTCCACGTTTTTTTCTTTCCATTTGTAAACAAAGATTTTCTCTCCATGGGAAGAAAGCAAACATAAAAGAACATGGTGTAAAAAAAAAATTTTAAAAGACAACAAAAAGTTGCTTTTTAGATGAGTCAGGATTCGGGCGCCGTACCTGCAGGTGGGAGGAAGGCCGTGGCGGCGGCGGGTTGGCCGGCCGCTCTCCTCTGCTGCGGCTGATCGTGGTGGAAGCCTGAGCTCTGGGGTCGGGCCACCTTGCTGAGCGGCTCGCAGCCCCCCCTGGCCTGGCCGTCGTGGGCGGGCAGCGTGTGGCAGACGGGGTGGCTGAGCAGGACGGGCCCTGGCAGGGCGGCGGGGAAGAAGAGGTCCCTGTGCTCCTTGGTGTACTTGGGGGTTGTCGGGACGTCGCCTGTCGACTGCTGGAGACGGAAACAAGGAGAGTTGTTGTTAAAGCAGCTGGACTTCAAAGAGCAGCACAACGTCTTCCCCTTGAGGCTGGAGGCAGGAAAAAAAAAAGGGTGATCCACACTAAACAGAACAGCACTTTTCAGACAACATACATCAGCGATATTAGTCCAGCTAATAATATCCTGAGCGGAGCGATGCGGCGCGGCGCTCCCCGAGGCTGCGGTACCTGCCTGCTGCTGAATGGTTCAGCTCTTCTGAGCCACTTTCCTGGCCGCTCTTCAGAGGACCAGCCACTTAGAAACACAAGAGCTGCACAAACAACCTGCGACGACGGCCGGCCTGCTCCCAACAGCCGCTGTCATGGTAACGCAGAGGGGCACAGTTGAAGAAGAAATGAATAAACCTCCTCGAGTTTTTGATTTCGAACAAAAGAAAGAACGGGGAACAAATAAAAAAAAAGGGGCAAACGGCGCCTGCTGCATAATTTCCAGCTGCATTTATTGGAGAGGCTCACAGAAAGTAAACGCAGTGTGACTTCAGAGGGTTTCTGTGGTAAAGGTTAATTTGATAATTAAAAAGATATGGTTACAAGAGAGAGAGAGAAAAAAAAAAAAACACACACACACACACAACACTGGACCGAACACGTCGCAGGAGCTATCACAAAAGCGCTCTGCACATGGTAATTTGGCTCATTTGCCATTTATCCCAGCGGCTTTCTGGGAGTTGAAGTCAAACAGTGCTCTGAGTCACAGCTGAGTGTGGCAAAATTTCCCACAGGATTCACACAGCAATATTCACTGAGAGAGGACCGGATCGTTCAGGCCTCAGCAGCAGCAGCAGCTTCGCTCCGGCTTTGATGATTCACAGCTCATGAATTAATCAGCAGCAGCTCAGAAACCACCGAGTCAGCCGGGTTCGGTGCGTTCGGCGAACGCGAGGAAGTCCACGGAGGTTCCTCAAGCGCTGCTCAGAAATGAGAAAGTGTTCAGTGCAAGGGGACCGGCTGTATTTCACGTTTTCTCACATTTACATCCACAAACCTCTGCGCATTTTATTGGACTGAGCTCAAACTGAAACCCTGCGACGACACAGAATGGTGGCAGCATGATGCTGTGGGGACCTGGCAGGAGTTAGTGGGAAGACGGAGGGAAGAACTCTGGCGACTTGATGCAAAGGCCTTGATACTGGCATCACACTCACAAGGTGGCAGGATCAGGCTGTAGGAATACCTTCGTTCATTATTAGATACTTACATGTGAAACGGATCTTATCCACAGATCTAATCTAGCTCTGCAAGAGTCTGAAAATCATCTACTGTCTCATTTTGCAAAGAATTGGAGCTGTAACTGGTTGGGGTGTGCGATACAGACTACGCAGTATTGTTGTCAGAACGATAAAGGTGACGGTAAGAAATATTGATACTTTGTTTTTAGAGTAACTGTGTGGCTCTGACTGCATGGCAGATAAACTGTAGCCTCACAAACACAAACACTGCTCTGGGAAAAACCAATTTGATTTGTAATACGCTTCTTTAGGGCACCAATCACATAAAGAAGTCTGATTAATTAGTGAACACACACGCACACACTGCATTTAATTTCATTTTCAAGATTACTGAAAAGCTGCGGAGGCCATAGTGAAACTAACAATCCTGGCAGTTTTGTGGGATTTAAAAATGATTAATTGGAGTTTATAAATAAATCAAAATTTATCACAATCAATAATGAGCGACATGACCAATGCCCACCCACTCTGAGGGGCCGCATACAAATCCATGCCACACTTTTCAGATTGCTACTTGAAAGTTTGAAAGCCACAAATATGTTCCACCCCCAACTTCACTTTTAAATATTCGTTAGCTCATCATTACATAAAATTTCACATTTAATCACACTCAGGAGTGGAAAAGCTGCAGCCGAAGCTGGGCTCTCCGACGAGCTCAAGCATTTCGTTTCTTCAGGAGAATGTGAGAAGCATAAACAGAATTACAAAAAAAAAAAAAAAAAAAAAAGCAGTGGAAGAGGAAAAGACGCTTTCCTCCCAATATGGCATCAAAGGCAAAGCGCTAATGTACACACATGCGACGGAAAGGAGCCGATTCTCCGCCTGGGCCCTATAAGGGCAGCGCTCCCTGTGCCGGGGCCGGGAGGACATGCATGACTCTGTGGGAAGCAGGCGAGGACGGGAGCCGAGATCCACTGCTTAAGGGAGAGTAACCGAAACGAAAACATGACAGCAGTTGTTGGCGCGATGGTATCACATTAAGAGCAGTTGCGTAACGCCGGCGAGTAAGGGTTTTGGAGAGAGCATTAGCTGATTCATATCTTCACTGCAGGGGAGAACACTTCATCTCTGATAGGAGCAGGTCACCTGTTTAAACACGTCCGCATGATATCTGGCTTTGTTTACCTTCACTCGGGTCTTTTTTAATTATTCTTGTTGGGGGGGAGTGTTTATTTTTTTAGTATTGCAAAGTGAAAATAATAGATACGTAGGTTTACGTTTTCCTAAAAAGCAAAATCTGGGGATTTTTTAAAAATCTGAGAAAATAAGTTCCACTGGATTTTATCTAAGGGTTTCAGAGTAGGAGGGGCTGGATACAAATGGCAGAAATATATGATGGCAGAAAAAGTGCAGCTTCACTTTGATTTAATACTTATTGTTGGTCACAAATGTTGAGATTTGCAGTTGTAATGTGATAAAATATGACCAAAAAAAGAAAAAAGGTGAGAATATTTTTGCTCCTTGAAAAGGCGCTGACACAGCTATTTCAGTAAGATTCAAACCTCACCCCTCCCCAAACACTAAATTTGTTGTCGTCGCTGTCAAGTTACCGTGACAGACGCGAGTCTTTGAGAAATTAGGATCACAGAACTGGGAAAACCTGATTTATTTTGTCAACATCTCCTCCTCATGACCCGGAGGTTCAGGGAACATCACCGTGACAACAGGATGTGGGCAGAGAGACCCTTGATCACTGTGTGGGCAGGAGGAGGAGGGACGAGACAGGAATGGGGGAGACTCCGACAGAATGAAGCAGAGCAAGAAAGCATTCGATGAGGAGCTTGCTGGAGAAAAAAAAAACAAAAACACAAGTACAGTTCGAGCTACAAACAGCTCTTTTACAGCTGGATGAGCTTTTTAAAATTGCTCTTAGCTACATTATGTTCCTGTAACTTTACAGGTTTACTGGTTGTGTAAGCGATCGGCGTTTTGCTGGAAACAATAAAATGTTCGGCCAAAACTGAGAGATGAAGCATAAAGCAAAGCTTGGGGCTATATTTAGCTCTGGCAAGGCTGTGAAGGGACAGACCTCAAGTGTTGGAATCACCGCATTATTAATCAGTTTAGCACATTTCAGATTTCAGATGCTGCATTCTTAACTCCAATAAGAAAACGGGACATCTATATTTAAACTTGCTGTAACGACACCACGAGTATAAATATATAAATATTAATTTTCCGTTCGACTGAGACGAACCAGGAAATCAGCTGATGACCAGAATCAGCTGAATTTTGCCTCGATCAGAAAACAAAAATCAAGAGAAAGATGTAAAGAAGCTGTATAATCGAGACATCCCTCTGGTCCATTCTGGACAGCGAGAGAGAGCAAGACTTTCAGCAGGTAACAGCAAGGCTCAACGTTCTACCGCAAAGTTTCCTTTTTATTCTCTTTCATGAAACATGCTGGATTTGCAAATATTCTCAATGGAAACTCATATTTTAATAATCCAAGCCAACAGTTGTGGTCAAAAATAACCCTGGCAGATTTACATTCTTTTCCAGACGCAAATGCCTCAACTTTTTTTTCCCTCGAGTTTTTTTTAACTTTTTAAACATCGAGTACAAAATTTTAACTTTTAACTGGTTGAATAGTAATCAGGTCTTAATTTATTTTAGTTCCACAAATCATGGAACAAAATGCTGGACAGCAAAGCTGTTCGCTCGAAACCAAAATTTAAAACTTTGGTTTAAACGTTTGGACTTATAAGGATTGCTAAACAATATTATCCGACAATAAATGCCGATTATTTCAAGGATAGCTACACAAACTGCATTTGTCAAAAACAAAACAAAAAACCCAGCAGTTTTAATTCTTTGTTTGGCTTTTCGTCCATGTACAATCAGACACCGAATAAAAAAAAACCTCAAGTATCATATTAAAGTCAAGTTTTGAGGTGGGAATTAAATGTTATTGCTGGAGCTCTAACTCAGTGGAAAAAGGAAATGAGGAGATAATGAGGTGGTGGAAAAGCTCAGCCTTACCTGTCTCTGTGCTGAGGCGGCCAACTGTATCTGGCAGAACTTCACTGCTTGGTCCAGAGCTACATCCTCATCGACCTGGGGCAAACAGGCAGAGTAAGGGCATTAGCACGGAGCAGCAGCATCGCGTTGTGCATCAGAACCCAAAGGATTTCAACAAAGCTCCTGGGAATTACAAAAGAGAAACAAAAACCAGGGACTGTGGGAGTCTGCGGCCTCAGCTACGGCACAATGCCTACAGCTGTACGAGCCGACTGCAGCCATGTTCCCTGTCACAGGCTGTTTGCAAAGGTTTCGAGCATTTTCTCTTTTTATTTTTTAAAACCACTTCATTAGTTGTTTAAGCTGAGTCTAGTTTCAGCACGCAGCAGCTTCTCGATTTCAAGTCTGCCTCCTTTCAGAGTCTCGCCGTTAAAACCACACACCACCAGCGTCGGCTCCATGTTCCGCTTCTGTTAAAATCTCTTATCAGCTGGACGGTTCTCAAAAAAAAAAAAAAAGAAAATCCATCTTTCTTCCAGGGGAGGGGAGTTTGCCTTACGTAACAAGACCCAGACAGCAAAATGTTCTGGCAGCAACGGGAGCCATTAAGTGGCTCATTTCAATTTATTCCCCCAATCACAGTCAGAATATTTCTCGAGGAAGAAGCGAGTTCCGCCCCAGACAGTCAATGTGGAATTCTTTTTATTGTTGTAGTGAAGGGACATTTCAAAATCACAAGCATTGAGGGGACTTATGGAGTGAGGGAACCTCTTGTAAGACTGAGTCAGACTAAGGGGAGTTTGGAGAAACGGCGTGGCTTTTGATGGATGAAGAATCAGCACAATGTCGTTAAGAGACAGAGTTTGATTACGCCCAGGAGCTTCCAGCCCCAGCTCTTTACGAGACAGAGCTGCATGCATGGATGTCGTTAAGCCAAACCCCTTTACTGGCAAAAAGTGAGTCGCAGACATTCGTCACCTGCCGAGCCGAGACAGTTTGATGGCAGGAAGCGCTGCCTTGTCTGAAACACGTGACACTGTGGTTTTTTTTTTTTTTTTTTTTTTTTATTTCGTCACCTTAGGAGTGAATCAAAACAAAACAATAGTAGCACCAATGTGTAGGATATAAAAAAACCCCTGCAAGATGGTAGGAATTAAAGGCGGCAGACTACAACGTATTCACCGTTTGTAATAACGAAGGAGCTGCTTCTAGGAGACATGATTTGGATAAGTTGAGGCAGAGTTTGTTTGTTGAAGGAAATGTTATAGTTGCAGTCCGTTAATAATTAAAAAAGTGTTGCTAACTACAATATTTCTGCTTTGAGATAATAACAAACGAAAAAAAAAAAAACACACAGACGACGAGTGGTCTGTCCAGGAAATGAAGGAGAACTATTTACATGTCACCAGCAGCATTTTATTGAACAAGCTGCTTCTTTTGCCACTGGTCAAGGACATCCCCGCCATATCGCGTGTTTATCCAATCAAAGTTTGTAATGATACACAAACAACAAGTGTCGGCAAATATTTTACAATCAAGAGATTTTGCATTTATGGCATAATTAGCGAATACGTACTGCAGGCTTCATACTATGCATGTTGCCTACTAAATATTTGCAGCTCCAGCTAAAACCTCACTTTACCTTGATATCAGAAACCCACCCATGTCTGGCACAGATGTGACCTAGTTATTTCTGCTTAAAAATGCCACTTCATGATATGAATACATAAAAAGCTGTGCTTAGACTCAGTTTCCTGCTGAAGGAGTAAGAGCAAAGTGATAGAAATCACATAGGCTGAATTTAGGTTATTGAGCGGAAAAGGCGGTGCTTTGTAGCAGGCCCTGAAAACGCAGATCAGGGAAAGCCCCTCTTCTTTTGTCACTAATTCTGCTAGTAGAGGGGCAAAGGGGTTTCCCGACAAACTGAAGTCGAGTAAAGAGGGTTCATGTTCAGAACGAATGAGTTTGCACAAATAGGCAAATAACAGAGGAGAGTATGTTTATGTATAAACTGGTGAGAGGTTTACCTGTTTTATGAGCATGTACGTCTCAGACATGATCTTCTCAATTCGCCCCAGGTCATAGGTCATGATTTTCTGCCCTTGCTGCCAAACTCTGTAGGCATCAAGCAGCAGGGTTTTTCCGGACTCCACATCCTCTATAAGTTTCCTTTTTCTGTTTGGCTTTCGTAGTAAGGCCTGATCGGTCGCACCTGCAGCCACCGTGATTTTTGGTGCGGCTGCCGGCGGCGGCTGCTGCTGTCTCGAGCTGATGCTCAGCTCCTCCAGAGACAGCTCCGACGGCGCCCGGCTGGTTTCAGTCACTTTCTGCTGTGCTTCCGAGCCGCTCGGGGAGGCCTCGGCCTCTGCTTGGTTGCCCTGAGAGTCTGTGGTGGTAGAGGGCTTCCTCCAGAGGCAGGTTTCCATCTCCATCGGCTCGTCTGGCCCCGCTTTGGTCCCGTCCTTCCCAGCGGTCTCCGGCTTCCCAGGAAAGCCCTCTTGACTTATACTCCCTTTATCTGCTGCTGCTGGCGGCGAGGTTAGATGAGCCTGCGAGGCTTCCCTGGGACCAGTATCAGAGACGCAGGCTCCCTCTGTAAGCCCGGGCTTCTTAGGCAGCACATGCTTGCTGTCGTCGGAGCCGGGCCTGCTGGATGCGTCTGTTGTGGTCATCTCCCCCATGGAGGGCGCGGGCGCTTTGTGAAGCTGCTCAGACACCTGAAAGAAAGCAGAAGCTGTCAAAACATGAAGCAGGAGCATGCCAGACGTCTCCAACCACAAACCAGCCAAACAGCGTGGCTGTTGGTGCGTTTTGCAACTCATTCCTTCCTTCTTACCCCTGTGAGACTGCTCAGGTTGTCCTCCAGGACTTTTACAGTTAGGAAAAATGCGCTCTTGGCCAAAACCTGGCGATCGACATCCCGTAAATATTTCCTTCGTGGGAAAACGAGAAGAGACGTTGTGAAGCCAAAAAACTAAACGTCACGTAAAAGTGGTGTGATCCCACAAGTGATGTCCTTACTTTCCCTGGTCGGGGTTTTTGTGCAGCATGAAAGAGACTTTTAGCAACGTGTTGTGATCCTTGAGTTGAGACAGCACCTCCAACAAGAGGACGACAGAGCGGTTCATATGAGATGCAAAACTTCCTGGGCGATCAATCTCATCCACCGGAATGCGCCAGATGCCCTGAGGAGGGAGAAAGGGGAGACACAATGCAAAGCAGGACGTTTAGTTTTACTGTTACGTCATCATCATTGTTGCTGCAAACATTTCCACTTAAAATTTCTTACTGTGGATGACCTGATCCAATCCCAAGTACGGACTCATTCCCCTGGATAAGGATCTTTTTAAAAATAATCAGCAGCATGACCTATGTCATGTGACCTGGTCTTTATGTTTTGCTCAGATTACATGGTGCAGGTATACCAACATCTTTAGGACAACTGAAACAGCAGTCACTACATTTTATGACTTTGCCGTCTGATATTTTATAAGAAAACAAAAAAATAAATTTACGAAGGAGATTTTTTTTTTCTGAAATCCCACTTTTAAAAAGCCTGATTATCAACAAGTGATAAAAAAAAATAAAAAGATACATGCTGATGTTACCACAGCATTCCAGACTATTGCAACGTTATGGTTTTCTGAAAGCAAAAAAACAAGCAATACGCACATTAACTCCTGTAAAATGTAAAATTTGACTAATAATATTGCTTTTATTTAGTTCATTTCCCCTGTAAAAATGGTCACAGTGTGCTATAATGCTTGGTGCATTGGCAAATTTGCAGCAAACGCTTTTAACAAGGTAGGAAGATTAATGTTCACCAACTTCATGACTAATCTTTGATTGTCTGGAAAACAATCAAATACTGCATTATGGAGCGGCTGCATGTCTGATCCCCATCATCATGTAGCCTATTGTGTATGAAAAAGAAAAAAAGGTAAACGTCTAACGTTCTGTACGCTTAAATCTGCTCCGGTGTAATGGGCAACAATGTTACTGACAGCAGTATATATCATGTGGAGTAAATTCAGGCAAAGGTGAAAACATCATTGTCTTTATGGAAGGCTGTACAATATTAGACAATCTTGTGATGGCAGCTCGATCTTATTGTGATAACAGTAACAGGTGCGATATATTTTCTTTCCTCTCTCTCTCAGACTGTGTTTTCATGACTGCAGTCATTAGCATGTTGGCCAAAGCTGTTTCTGTCTGACATGAGCGCCTGCCGTCACACGTAAAGTACAAGTTTGTAACTCTTTGAATATAGTCAACAATACCTGCACTCCAAACAGGCTTTTGCAATATAAATATTCCACATACTGATGCGATGATGATACATTGTGAAACCCAAACTAAAACTACTTCAATCAAAACACATTTGCTCTTCGACGTTGGGTGCAACATAATATCTTCTCCCTTTTCTTGAATCGTAGTATCTTGGTTATCGATCAATACATGTTGTGGGCATCAAAGGCAGTGCAAGTCAATCAAACTGGCTATATTATACTATTGGGAAGCAGCACACTCAACAAACTGCATCTAAAAGATCATAAACCTGATAAGGCAATGGATGTCTTTGGTGATTCAGGAAAAATGATCTGTTTTCAAAACTAGGAAAAGTTGAGGCCGACCTACAGAAACTTTGCTACCATCAAGAAAACAAAGAGTGACTGTTACCCAACATGTCATGAGTGAGAGCTTCAAAAATCACAATGAAGACCATGAAATACCGGATAGTTCGCAATGTGACGTTTTACTGAATACACAGTGTCTAGTATTTCACTCTGTTCCCCATTGCTAATAGCAGTTTGATTGATAGCAGGGATAAAAAAAAAAAAAAAACCCGATTGGGACATCCTCATTCCTTATCACCATGAATGTGGGCGTTAATGATTATATCAATCCACTGCTAATTATAAAATAAACCAGTTATGTAAATACTTAAAAAACAGTAAAGTTTCTTCATCTGAGCCTGGTTTTACATGCCCCCTCTTTGCCTTGAAGACAAATGGAGTTTCTGACACATGGAAACAATTAGCAACAAGACAGAGAGAAAAAAAAAAGTAGTGCTGAAAGGAGGGAGAAGTGGTGGAAGTGAAGTTCACGCCATTCAAAGAAGCCCTAATGAGGAGACAGAAAGGCCTCCGGAGAGACACTGTGGACGATCTGGTCCCTGCACCAGGTGGAAAGAGAGGAATTGGGGGAAACTTTCTCTCTAGGAACACATGATAGGCAGCCTCATTAGTGTGCAGTTCTGTCCAACACTTGTAACAAACCAGCAGACAAGCTGCCAAGAACTGATGAGGGGTTTTTTTTTTATTTTTTATTTTTTTGATGGAAGCGTCCTTTAGCAGAGAGCACATGTCCTCTCAGCAGGTAAACCCGAGGCGGGCCGAGGTCCTCTGAAGTTACCGACTCCAGTGCAGATGGTGCTCGGGCGGAGGAACGAGCTACAGTCAGAAAAAAAAAAAAAAAAAGCACGTGTCCCAGAGCTCAGGCCGCATACTCAGAGAAATGTGCGTGAAACAAAAAAAAAAAAGAAAAAAGAGAGATGACAGTATCAGGATGGAGCTAAACAAATGAGATGGCGCCATCCGCTCCTGCTGGAGGCAAGGGGGAACTGGGCGCCCCTAACAGACAACTCCAGATTGTCAGATGACATTTTCAAAGCCAGTGGAGAGGAACACAACAAAGACAAATCCTTGGGACGGACTCACAGCCTTCGAAGCAAGAAAGCGTCAGGTTGGGTCATCTGAACAAAACCCAGAAAGTCATCTGAGGAAAAAGTAACTAAACTTTTATCTTTCATATGCGCTTTGAAAAATTGAAAGTAAATTCTCAATGATAAACTGTTGCTCTTCTTTAAAAAGCTATGTTACGATATGGTCTGAGCTCCTTTTCTTGACACATGTCTACAAAAACACTACTAAGGAGAAAATGGGACTAATGCCTGTCTGATTAGAAGATTTGTTATTGTTACATGATGGAATCAAGCAGAGCTTTAGGAAGGGTTTACCCTTTCAATGTACAGATTATGAAAAGCCTCCAACAAGAGAGGAACGAGCTCGGTGGGCGGTGGGGGAGCGCGCACTTAAAAAGACACATCTAATGCAGGAAGAGTTGCTCTTCATCAGAGAACCATCCAATGACAACAAATCTCTTTAGGGAAAGCAGAGCCATGGCTTTACCCAGATTATTCTGCAACCCACCAGCTAAAGCAGATTTGTAAGACTTTTACTGCAATAATTTTAAGCATCTCTCTTTTTTTTTCCCTCCCTCCACTTGTTTTAAAAAAAAATCTCGGCTGCTTGAAAAAATGGTGACAGCTTTGGCACTGATATAACAACACATCACAGATCCATCAGACTGGGATCCAGACGCAAAGCGAACAAGAGGAAACACTGTCAGAATCTTTTCAAGAAAGAAATCTGTTGCTTTTTTTTTTTTTTTTAAAGATCATAAAGTCAAACGTTTAAACGTGAACGTGCTGCGATGTTAGCAAACGAGAAAACATCAAATCGATTCTCAATTAGGGAAGTGCCAATTTGTAAAAGCTGCACACTTCGGAGTGGAAGTTGTGAGTGATGAATGAAGTCATTTTTCACTTTCACTGTCAGTAAGATGTAAGAAGCTAATAAAAAAGAAAAGTATTTTCCACTACATGTCGAGACACGCTGATTCCATGTAAATAGAGAGCAAGACAGCAAGTAGGCTGATGCAGCCAACTGCTCGATTTTAGTCTTTCGATCTCAGTCTATAAAGAGTCATGTTGAATTTAGAAATCTGATGATAAGAATCTACATCCGTACTAGAGCTGCATAAGATCATGAATCTCAATTGTTATTGCAATGACAGTGTGTGCAAATGGACCTAAAGACATTTTTGGCAGAACATTATCTATGAAGTTATAACAAGTTTACACTTCAGAGCAATAATATAGTTGGGCGGTTGGATGGAGTTCAGCTGCTCCTAATTGTGTCAAGACAAAAAAAAATGGCATTAATGATAATTAGTATCACCATTAGGGCTGCACAGTGGCGCAGTGGGTAGCGCTGTTGCCTTGCAGCAAGAAGGTCCTGGGTTCGATTCCCGGCCCGGGGTCTTTCTGCACGGAGTTTGCATGTTCTCCCTGTGCGTGCGTGGGTTCTCTCCGGGTTCTCCGGCTTCCTCCCACAGTCCAAAAACATGACTGTCAGGTTAATTGGCCTTCCCAAATTCTCCCTAGGTGTGAGTGTGTGTGTGCATGGTTGTTTGTCCTGTTTGTCTCTCTGTGTTGCCCTGCGACAGACTGGCGACCTGTCCAGGGTGTACCCCGCCTCTCGCCCGGAACGCAGCTGGAGATAGGCACCAGCAACTCCCGACCCCGTTAGGGAGAAGGGTGACGGAAAATGGATGGATGGATGGATAGTATCACCATTACAATTTTACCAATATTGTTCTGATATCATTCATCTCTACTCAATAGCCACAGATGATGATGTTTTAGTAGTGGAAGCCACTATCAGCGCTAACTGTGCTAACAGCTAAGATGCTAGAGAGTTTTTAAAGCAAAAGCGTTCTCACTCATGGAGTGTGATGTTGCATCTGCTGTGAATTTGAATAAATTAATGATTATTTGTGGAAGAAAAGGAATGAAAACAACAACAACACTGTTTTTAGATGTTCTTATAAAGAAAACTGTTTTGACTCCAATCTCTATCAGCAGGTCAAACCTTTACAAAAACTGAGAAATAAAAAACTGGCAGCAAAACATCTTTACCTTTATGCATCTGGCAAAAATTATTCGTCACAAACATTTCAACTAAATGCAGCCATCACACATGTTTTCTTTCCTTGAAGTTGAACAGAATAAAAGTTCAACTTTGTCATTTGCGAGCCTTAAACAAACCAAACATCTGGAGCCACATCCAAAACCCAACTGACCCAATCTTCTTGTTCTGATCGCGTTTTAACATGCCGCTGATGACAGGGGAAGCCCAACAGGGAGAAAGTTGCACAAACTGTTCAGTACATTCGCCTTGGAGCAGAACAGTCACCTACATGGCAGCCAACAACTGCAGCTCAGTCAGTCACGAGAATTTCACAAAAGCTGTTCAGAGTTGCAACTTTAAAGCACAGCAAGATTCCTGGTTCCTCCAGACAGAGAGAGAGAAAAAAAACTGTTCTTCAGCAGCTCTGCATGCTTAGAAACAGGAATTATATTGCGCAAGTCACAAGAAAAAAGCAACAAAGCAACTCACCATCACCAAAGAAAGCTACTCCACTGCGCTTGTGCTAGTACTCTTTTGGACAGTTTCCTGCTAGCACCAGCAGCCCTGGCAGCGCCTCCACCCTGAGAAAAAAACAAACCCCCCTCCCCCCCCAAAAAAACAAAAAAACAAGAGGCTCACGCTCTAAGAGCAAGTGGCGGGTTGTGTTCGGGTGCTGGGGTGGCGGGAGCCGCTGAGGAGGAGGAGAAGAAGAAGAGGAGGGAAGCACAGCTGCACATGGCAGAAGAGGAACAGAAAAATGAGAATGGCAGCTGCCTTGGCAAGACGAGAAACAGCAGCGGAGTCAGGGGCAATGAGCTCGGGATGCCGCTGACAGGCGAGCTGACTCGATCCTCTCCTGGTTTCAAACCCTGCCATCTCAAAACAAAAACGCCCACGCACTTTAGCTGCGCTCTACCCTGACCCCAGCTTGCTGGAGTTCTCTCCTCCTCTTCCCCTCCTCCTCGATTTCTTTCTCTCCCACTATATAGAGCAGCAGGGCCAATCACTGTGGGCCTTTGCCAGCCAATCGGAGCCTGGAGGAGAAAAGCCCTCCCATTAGTGTACACTCACATCATATGCACACACACACCAACAGGGGAGTGACAGAAAGAGAGAGTAATGAGGAGAAAGAACGAAACAGAGAGGAGAAGAGTGGACGGGAAAAAAATAAACTAGGGGTGGGGTTGAGAGCGTGATCAACCTGTAGACTGAGCAACAGGAAAAGAACATGAACAGACCTAAAGGAAAATCTATTCTGAGCTGCTTAATCAGTATAACAAGAGGAAGAAAACAAACATTACAATCAAAATGTTCTGAAAATTAAATCCCCCATTTAGCGGCAGTAGCTGCACAGGACAGCAGCCCTCACCTTTTCCTCTCAACTGTGTTCGTGCCTCTCCAGCTGGCCAGCAAACACACACACACACGCACTCACGCCTACGCACACACGGGGTAAACACACCTTGTTTTTCCTGCTTCCTGTTGTGTCAGTGAAAGAATAAGTCTCCACCAGCTAAACGGAGTAAAAAGGCGGCAAAGGAATGCATGCCGGCATCCAAGAAAAGCCCTCCAACATGCAAATCCAAATATCAACTTCCACAACACTGAACCATTACTCTTCCTTATAGAGAGAAAAAAAAAAAATCAAACCAAAACACTGTTCTCCTTAGTAAGGCTCCACCTACAGAACATTGCACAGCTGAACACACGCAAATGTTTGAGTCACACGTCAAACCGCAGCGAGTAATGCAAGAGTAACTGTTCCCTCCCGAGGTGTGTGTTCAGCTAATGTAACAAGACTCAGGGGGGCCTTGCCAGTCGCAGGTAAATTGTCTCAGAAGGCTCATTCTTTTCAAAAAAGAAAGAAAGAAAAAAAACGGACATCCATTTTCTCAGAGTGAACACCGGTGGGAGGAAGAATATGTAAGAAGCAAGATGCAAGTATGTGCGTGGTGCGGAAAGGAAGCAAGAGGTAAAATTGAAAGAACACGGACGACTCCAACATAGTCGTAAACGGCTCGCGAGTCACACATCATATTCAGCAAGCCTCAGCCCTTTCTGGGAATAACTATAAATCAATAAGAGTCTTGGGATTACATACTAAAAATAATATTATAAACTCAGCACTACAAGTGAATAGAGTAACTGCAGGGGTTTAGCAAGGCAAATTTAAGACTTTTAAAGACCTTTGTAATGCCACCTTGAATGAAATTTAAGACAGAAAAAACTAAAATAGAGAGGATGGTTTGGAGATTTTGCTGTATTACAATCAAGATTGGCAAAAACTTTAATTTTTGGGGATTGTTTGTGGCTGTAGGCAGCGGAAAATTTCTAATTACTCATAATAGAAGCAAAAACAGCTAGCTAGCAAGAGTGTATTAGCAGCTTGTTAGCGGTAGCCTCATTGGCTCAAGTCACAGAATGTAATCAAGATATCAAGATACCTTTTGCCTGACACAACGCCCCGCCAGAAAGTAAACAAACAAACAAAAAAACATATGAGGCTAAATATTCCTGTCACAACAAAATTCAATACCCGATTGATTTAATTCCTCTTTCATTTGTGGGGGGGGAAAAAAAGAAGAAAAAAAAAAGAATTTAAGACATTTTCAGGTCTTAATTTCTGAATAATAAATTGAAGACTTAAGAATGTGGAAAGCCCCTATACAGTCCTGTCAAAATGCTCCATTTTCTTTTGTTAAGAAAATAAAATATTATTTCAAAACCTGTTGCACGTTTTATGCGTCATTTACTCTGCACAATTCAACTCCAAACACAAACATCTGTTAAGGGTGAAAGGCGAAAAAAAATGCTCGGGTAAATGTACAGAAACAGAAATGTGATATTGAGATTATTAATAATCTCAATATCACAATATTGAGATTACCACACCTTTATATGAGACAGCATTACGTTTTTTGGTCAAGCATAAATCACCCACATGTTTATTGGTTAGATAAACCGAATGCTTTATAAATAATGCAACACAGCCACGCTTGGCTCATTTTGTTACAGCACTATGTAGGTTACTTTATGGAGGCCCCAGTAAGTGTAACTCAGCCAAACCATGAGGCCAATGTGGGGCACCGTAACCTACATTTGGGGATGTAGAAGGAAAGCTACGGTGAGGAATTTTTAGAGGCAGAGGAAATAAGAAATAAGATTGTTTTTGTTACCGTTCAAGAGTTTCTGATGTGCAAAAGTGACCTGGTAGTGGATTGAGGCTTCCTTCTCACTGTAGCCCAAAGGGGACAAACAAACCACATCAAAGAGAGTCTTTTGCATTTTTGCAGCCACAGTATTTTGAGTATGACACAATGTGTGACGGTATCTCTCAAAATGCAGCTTTCACCTTCTTGTGAGGAGTTCTAAGTCTCTTTAGCCGCGTCTCGCCAAGATCCTTCTCATCAAAATGACGTATATTATGGTTTTTCTAGTTTTTAAAGAAGTCTAAATACAAAAAGTGATTCAACACTTTGTAGAATCACATTTTATTGGTCGTCTAGAATGCATTTGTTATTTGCAAAGCAGTGGGGGTTTTTTTTTTTCTTTTTTTTTTTCGTTTGTGCTACTTAATGATCTGACCGCAATCAGATCCATGTGAATGGATTATGACCCAAATGCGTAGAAGAAGAATGTCACATAGAAGGACGCTGTTTACGAGAGTAATAATGGACCGACGTGTCTATGGATCGATTTTAAAGTTATTCACCAATGGGAGCCGACAGTATTGTCTCAAGATCATAAGAAGAGAGAAGCTAATAAAGAATGCAAATAATAGCAATGTCCTTTGTTGGAGAATTGACTGAAACTTCTGTAGAGAAGTCCGTTTGGATGTGTAATCGCAGTCGGGAGTGGTGGGATTGTGACATGATGCAATTTGCTGACAGATGTTTTGTCATAAGTTTATAGTTAGAATTGTCAGTCTTTGTTTGCGTCCTAACTTATCACTTCAGGCTTCTGCTGGAACAGAATTATAATGCGTGTCTCACATCAATGACATAAAATGCAACACGACGCAAATCAAATTTTTTTTTTTTCTTCTAGTGAAAAGATCAGAATTAGGCTGTTCAAAATGCCCTAAAATAGCTGAACATTGGTCCCATAAAAAAAAGAAAAGAAAGAAGGAAAAATAAAAAATCTGATATGGGATTTTGTCCCAAAGGAAAATGTGTGTGTGTGAGTGTGTGTGTGTTGGATCACAGTTAAATGTTAATATGGCTGGGACAGCGGGTTTGGTTCAAAGAGGACGGTAAAGCTCAAACAGTTGGTGAGCCACGGTGGCAGGTTTGCATCCAGAAGGGGCTCCGTGAGAACCCAGTGGGAGCCAGAGCATGGCAGAGTTCTTCTCCAGCTCAGACCCGGCTCACATCAAATCCACAGTCTGTTACCGGGAGCTTTCCACACAATCAGCATTTCACTCAGCAGCCCAAAGATTCAACTTCATCAAACCGAATGTTCGCTACCGAAGAAAGTGACTGAATGAGGTCTTTAGGCGCTGATGGTTAACACTGGGAACAGATGAAAAATGCATGTCAAGTGTCCGTGTCAAGTGAAAAACGTAAATAAACTGACATGCAGAACAATGATTTAATAATTTAAACTGCAGCTCTAGTGACTCGACATTGGTTTTGTTATTCTGAGAGGCAGATATTTCAACAATCTCCCTTTGTGTTACAACAAATAAAGAAGTGTCCGTTTCCACTAATCCTTTGGGAGGGGATTACTTCAGGAGGATCATATGTGAGGGGAAAATACAACTAATAGTTTGCACGGTTTAATTCAACTCTAACAAGACAAAGAAGAGGTCAGGTTCTGGTTTGAAGGTATATTAGAGTTTTGCAGACTTTCAAGCACTACATTTTTCATCATTCAATTCAACTCAACATTTATTTGAATGGGAAATTAAATGTCGCAACTCATAACAAAGAGGTGTCGTGGATGACGATGCTGTGGGCAGGAAGGATCTCCAGTAGCAGTCAGTTATGCAACAAATCTGAAAAAGAAGCCTCTGACTAAAGTCTGTTGATCTTGTATCAGCCATGGCATGCCAACAACAAATTTATAGAGTAGAGGCAATATGTCACAATAAAATGTCCTGGATGACATCGTCAGCTGTTGGCAAGCTCTGCTAATCCACCTCAACTTCTTGTGCCGCCCCTCAAAGATGTAGCGTTATGATCGATGGACAAGAGGGTTTGAAGTTCCTCCTTCTCTCTCTGCTCTTTGCTTCTGCTCTGGATCTATGAAGCCTCCTTCTCAAGTCCTCTGGGATTCGGGGTTCATAGTTCAGGTACTGTTTGAGCTTTAAAGCTGCTAATCACCTGCTTGCAGTAGTAAAAACAATACTATGTTGCCATGTTTGGACTTAATAGCAACTGTCCAGAAGTCAAACAAGTAAAATGATAAATCTATAAAGATGGACATCATCCAAAACCAGATGGATTAATTGTCCAAACATGCATCACGTCTGCCCCCTCTCTCATTACCCTCTTTCCTGTCGGACTACTTTCAAATAAAGGCCACCAGAGCCAACAAAAATGTACTAAAAGAGCAAATCAGAGCTAATGTACAACAAAGCTATTCTGACATCCTGCCACCACAGGAGGCACCATTTTAGAATAAAGTGGTTAAAATCTCTAATGGTTCAAACAATTTTTTATTCTCTGTCAGAGACTGTGCACAAATATTTTAGTCCCATTTAGCATGAAGAAACAACCCCATGTGCCTACTGGTTGGGCTGAGCTGTCAGTCGGCTGTATGTGACGACTGATTGAAGGGAAACCCCCAGATCGTTTTCCCTCTCGCTGAAATGAAAGCCCAACAAAAACAAACAAGTCAACTGTTTGGGAATCTTTCTGGTGGGGAAAGACTCAGACAGCCATTTGAGAGCTGGCACGTATCCCAGCAGTTAAGAGACACAGAAGTGGGTTAAATAACCTGGACAGGTCCCGTCTGTCATAACGTCAGAAACAAATGACAACCATACCCATAAGGATAAAATAGTTACCAACTGATCTCACACGTGGTGGAAGAAAACTACCCAAGCAGGAGCCTTGGTAGACAAATGCTAACCTTGACACGAGACGCTACAGAACCTTGGTTCATCATCTGTAGAATTTTTAAAGCATGACTTGGCTTTCTAAAACAGCTAAACATTTGGGTCATACTGCTTCTATAGATTAAAGTGAATTAAAAAGGGCAGTTTTCACATCCTGTTATTTCCTCACCAAAAACATGCCTGGAGTGTTGCTTTTAATTCTTTCATGCATACAAAACGCCTTTAATCTCCCATGGCAACCATTCACCTGCGCAAAGCAAGTGGTGCAACTGAGCGCCACCTTCGACATGCAGTTTCCAAGCCGAGCTTCGGAAGTACAGAGCATTCCTCCCCCACGACTTCCCCACTCAGCTCCTTCAGACAAGCCAGCAGCAATTAGCAAACACCTGGTGGAACTGAACTGCACATCAGCTGGGCTCATCATAGGAGCTACTTCTCAATGCAACGCTGGTAAGAACCATGATGAAGACTTGAAAGAGAAGCGATTTTGTGACGATGTGCTGAAGGAGAAGTGTCAGAAAAAGTAGAGGGTTCTTAAAGAGACAGAGGCCCAATTTCAAGGCACTAAATTATGCAGTCAAATTTCTTTTAAGGCATATTTCATAGATGCAGTTTTTATAACAACTGAAGGTCGTTATAAAAATGAAGTTTCTCTGGATGCTCCCACTTATCTTACTGCTATTTGCAGAAATACACCTCCATTGTTTAGAAATAACTAATCAGAGCCAAGAGAGATGTCTTAACACCGTCAATCATGCTCTTGAATGCAATGCTCACACCTCTATCCTGTACAGCAAGCAGTGTTGTTCAAGTTTGTCATTGTGCTACAGCTGTGCCAATGGAGGAGAAACAACTTTACAGGAAAATAAATTCATGGCATTCTTGCCAGGCTTCGCTGTGGAGGGAGAAGAGAGCACGGGGGAGGGACCTGTACGGCGTGTTTCCTGAAATTTTCAGGCTAAGTCCATGTTTTTTTCAGAACTCCTTACTCCAGCTTTAATATCAGCTTTTCATTCTTTTAAACTCTTGAAGTGTTGAATTGTATTAAGGCTCAAATGTAAAAACAAAGTGTAGTGACCTGAAACGACTTCAAATAAGCCATACACAAGACTTACGTTGAACAGGTTTGTCTTGTTTCTTTCACAGAAAAGTCCTTGTGCTGGCATGTGCTTCAGCTGTTGCCATGGGACACTGCTTCCTAGCAACACATCTCTGGCCCACTGTAGGTTCTGTGATGGAAAATAAATGAAAGAAAAAAAAAGAAACATCTATTTGCATGTATACTTTGAATAAATACACACACACAGACACGCACACACCAAAAGACACAAACACACAAAAAATGAATACCCAATAAATCTAAATGAGAAGAGGAGAGGACTGCTCATTTGCAATCAGGAAAACGCAGACCTCTTCGCAGCACAGTGACTCACAAATCAGTGTGGATACGAGAGACGTGGTTGAAAAGATAGCGATCCAAAGCCACTTGGTGCTATCTTACCCCCAGCCCCCCAAACACTACGGCACAGAAAACCAAAGGCTCCCCTCGCCGCCGTTTTCCTGCATGAGGATTAAAAACGGCCAGTCAATGCGTGCAGGAGAGTTTCCGAGAGCGCAAGTGGCAAAGAGGCTTTTAACACTGGACGTGTCGGCGCTGTGAGGGCGGCTAAGCAACCTGTGTAAACAGCCACACATCAAATGACTGTCATCAAGTCCCTGCCAGGGTACATTCGCTTTCATCCACACTGCTGAAAACTCCTCTGACTAGAAAAAAAGAAAAACCAAAAGGAAGTGTTACAAAGAATTACATAAACTACAAACCTTTCCCTTTCAGCTTAGAAAACACAAAGTTATCAAACCTCCTTTTGCAGCATAAAGTGAGGATAATTGTAATTATTGCACAGCAATACTGGAGGCCACAGAAGCAGAGACGTCAAACGAGTCGACTGTGAGCCAGAGCTACGCCTGTCACGATACATTTCGCTGGATGGTAAGTTATTGTGATAAGTGATGATGCTTTTCAAGTAATGTCATGACATAATAATGCAAGTACACTTTCTCGAAGATCAATAAACTATAATATCTAGCAAAGATTTCACATTGGAAGCGTAAGTCATTTTAAATATCCACGTAAACAAAACAAGCAATATAGCAAATAAAATGGTTACAGACGTCTCTATAAACACAACCGTCCTTCAAAAAGAGAGGGCTAGTTGAGACCAGGCCACCAGACTGAAACCTTTTGTCATCTCATCCATAATTGAAATTATCGGGCCCTCGTTTTAATTTATTGCGATTAATTGATTTATTGTAACATGCCTAGCTGTAGCTGCAATATACTGAACGCGGTGCTGACAGAAGGTTGCTATCACAGTAAAGCTCAATGCAGTCTTCCTATGCCAAATTGGCTGATGGAGGACTGCGCAACCACCCACACCTCTGCCCACAGAGGCTTACAGCCAACAAAGTCGGTGCATCACTGCAGTGCTCACAGGTCCAATAAAATAAAGAAATAAATAAAATGACCAGTCCTCATCAGTGTAATGATGAATTCGCAACACATCTTAGCGTGTTTGTCCCTAAATATTTACCCTCAGTACTGGCAGTGATGCAGCAGAGAGGTGTAATAGTAAACCAACCTGATGAGTCTTGCTGTTGGTGTAGAAGTAGGCCAGGCGGTAGAGAGACTTGTAGTGCTGAGGGAAGCGGCTGAGGCAGAGAACCAGAACGCGGACACACATCTCCACCAGCGTTCGTCTCTGCTCGGCTCGTTCGGCTGGCAGAGCTTTGGGCACTTCGATCACCTCAGCGGGGGGCTCGGGCTTCTTCTTGCCCTCGCTGGCCGGGGTCTGGCCGGCACCCTGTTGGGGGGCTGCTGGCTTCGGCGGCGTGGCCACGGCGATGAGAGGAAGAGGACAGGGGTCTGCAGGGAGCTTAGGGGCCGGTCCCTCGGGGATTTCCACCACCATGCCAACAATTTTCTCCTGAATAACTTTCTCTTCTGTCTGGACGCCGGTTTGGTCTCTATGTAAAACTAAAGACAAAAGTAAAATAAAGCTATATGTTACATTTTTATATGCATTTGAAAGGTTAACATGATCAACCATTTTCTAACATTACACACTACAAAATAAGAATATATATGATTCATGCTAATATCGCATTGGCTCAATATAGGTATAGGCCAATACTCTCCGCTGCAATATCAGTATTGTATTGGAAGTGAAAAAGTTGCGTCAGGACACCTCGAGTCTTGGCTCTTTGGTTACAGGGTGGCCTGCTGCCCCTTTGTGACTGTGAACTGTTCAACAAGTGTTAAAATGGCCAAAAATACAAAGTATGAGTGCACCGATTGCAGTTTTCTGGCCGATCACCGATCTTTAAAAAGCCTGACCAATTCTGATTTTGGTCGATACTCATTTTTTCAGTCTGAAAAGTTGCTAAATATAGCGACAAAGTTTTTAACTGCAGATGTGACATGGAAGATGAGTCTGTCAGTCAGCTCTGAGAGCAAAGGAGAACAGTGGCTGAATTTCAAATCTTTGCGAAGGATCATAGGATTGGTGATTTAAGGGTATTATTTTACCCTTCTTAGATTAAGTAGGAAGAGCTAGAGTTATGGATAGCGTTAACAAGATACACAAATCTGATCACGTTTCTAAGATTAGTCTCGACTACCTGTGTCCTCAGAGGCGGGCTGGCCGTCCTTCACGGGGGTCGTGCTCTCCGATGACGACGGACTGGCTTTGACCGAGGCGGGTCTGTGACTAGTGTCCTGGGAACTGGCGGGATCTGTGAAGGCATCCTGAGTGGAGTTGGAATCAGAAAGCAACACCACCTCGCTGTCCTGGCTTCGCTCTGAGTGAACAAACAGAAACATGGGTTACTCTGCCGGCTGCATGGCCTCAGATCAAAGAATCTGGGATTGCCTTCACAAATGAAAAAATGTGAACATAATGATTATGCTGTTTAAAGTTTCATGAATGACATGTGTAGCACTTTTTTTTCATGGTAGTTGCTATCTCTAAATACCAAACACTACCTGCTCTACAAAGAGGAGAGAAAATTATACAATCATTCAACTGAAATAACTTTTGAGTCACAGATCTTTATTAGTGCATAGCTAGTGACATATTGTTAAAGAGAGATGGTTTGTTTTTGTAAAGGTTCAAAAACAAAATGCCAGCATTCCTCTTAATTACCATGTTCTGCAGCCTCAACAAAAAAAAAAATCCTTGGCAGGAAACTGTTAATTAGGAAACAAGAGAACGTTGCTACTCCAAAAAGTAAAAAAAAAAAATAAAAAATGCACACAGGGGACTTTTTAAAAAGATTTACAGTCATGAGTCAATAGCAAAGTTACTGTGGTACTGTAAAGGTTTGTGTTAACTGAAGAGTTGTGTATTCAATGCTTGCTACTAGAAAGCACTTTTATTTTGGTGTTTGGAAGGAGAGTACCATTGAAGGAAGCCAGCCATATTGCAGACCTGGGCAGGCAGTATTCATGGTCAAACCCTGGTGAGGCTGTTGAAGATATGAGGAAGCTGGTTTGAAAAAAAATAATAGTGAGAAAGCACTTTTGCAGCTCTAAATTGACTTAGAAAAAAAAAATTAGCAATAGCCTTAAATGATTGGAAAAAACAAAAATCCCCTCGAACATGCAGAACCTGATTCAGACAAGCATTTCCTCATTTGAAATGAGACAAAAAACACAGTGCATGTATTTTAGTAATATTTGTATTCATGTCACTTAACCCCCCCTCCCAACCTTAATTTTATGGGGGAGCATTATATGATCCATTAAAATTAAATTGTGCATCTTTACCCCCTGCCCCCTTTTACTCAGATAACCTTAATCAGTGCAACCAATTATGTTAAGGCGTCACCTAAATAGTAAATATGTGCGTAATTCATTGTCAGCAGGAGTGGGCACCGATAACTAAAGTTAGTTGCACTAATCTTAAACTTTAGTTCCGCTAATGCTCAAGTGTGATTTGAATCACAACTCTACACACAATAACTGCATTTAAATACATTTCCAAATATATAAAAATTCATTGTCACTTTCAAACAAACAGAGGGGAAAATAGTAAGACTAACAATCCCAACAATATGGTCAATTTTTGGGATTGTAAACATTAATTGGAATTTATCAAGACGATGCATTGAAAATTTTATCATAAGAAATTTATCACAATAATTGATGAAATGATACGATAAATGCCCACCGCTACTATGAAAATGTCCACAAGGCACTGCATGCACATAGCTAAATATTGAAAGCTTGCTGCTTTATGCATACCTCTAAAAGGAAAAAAATAAATCAGAGGCTACAACCTCCAAGATTATTATTATTTTTTTTTTTGTTGGTTCTGACTTGAAAATAGCATGTCTGAATCAGATTCTACTTTCACCTCAGTGCACTTTCAGCAGGAATCAAGTCAAAGGTTGGACACCTACCCATAGCAATGTGCATGGAGAGGTATTTTCTAATTCCAGCCAATAAATGGAAGCCACGTTCTTTCCAACTTGACATTTTCACACTAATTGGCCATAATTAGAAACTGTACCCGATTAGTAAGAGAGCAAACATGAGCCATGTAAGATGTTGGAATAGCTCCTATTTTTGTTTTCTGTGTAATTAACCCACACACCGCACTCCCGATGAAATGTGATCATACGACACCAGACAGTTTGGTGGACTGTGATTCGGGGACTGAACTCGTCCGGCTGCTAAAAACAATCACCCCATTAGAACTACATGCACATAAATGGCAAAGCAGGTGGTAAAAGCAAGCAGGCAAAGAGGTAGCAGGCAGGTAGGTAGGTGGGTAGGTAGGTAGGAAGGAATCTGGAAAGGGTGACAAAACTGGCAACGTGGGCAATATGGCTCCATTATTTGAGCGTTTAAGTTGAACTTACATGAATGGGTTGAGTGAGTAGATGCACTGTTTTTTTTTTGTTTTTTTTAATCAAATGGAGAATGGCTGCTGCTTTTTTCCGAATGTGAGCTTTCATGTTTTAATATTTTGTGCAGTTTTATATTCTAAAAATAACTTTTGTGTATATTTAATGTAAAATAAGTGCTTAAATTGTTTTATTATTCTGAAAAATATTATTTTTCTTCTTGAATACATTTCTGAAGCCCAAATGAACTTTGCAACAGTTCCAAGCACAAATAAAAACACAAAATGTACTCAAATAAAATGTACTTTACTGATAGTACTACTTTGCTTGGAGGACATTTTCGTCTAATGACCAAGTAAAGGTAATTTTTAAAAAAAAAATTTCACAGCAACAATCTTTGGTGTGGATGTAATTACTAAGTGAAACTGACTCAAAGGTGGATATTTTTAGTGCTTAAAGTAAAGTTAGAGAAACAACAAAAATATAGGGAGCCATTTTAAACGAAACCATGTTTTCTACCCTTGTGACATTCCTGGAATTGATCCAGGCAGCCAAAGAAGGAGAGAGAGAGAGTTTACAGTTTTCAGCAAATAACAGGAAGGCTAACAAGACAACAGCTTTCAACACCTATGGTATCTGTGATGATACGTTGAAAGCGTTTTGGGTGGGTCAGAGTTGAGGCAAGGATCTAAATTTTCAAACATATAAACACAAAGCTTTTTAGCAACACAGTCACTACCAATTGCTATTATATAATTTCGAGCAGTTTCAAATGTGGAAATTGTAATAGCTTTGGATTAATAAAAAACACATAAAATGCCTGGTATCTCTTACATGCATTGTGATATTGCTTCTGTTCCTTAAAAGCCTTGCTACTATCAATTATAAGTGATGGCAGCAAGGCTAAAGAAAGAAAATATTTATAAGGCTACTCTTATAAGTTTTTACATTATATTTCATAAAAAAGGGGAAAATTGGGAATTACAGCCACAATCAATCAATTAGAATATAAAGTTCCAATGAGGTTAATTTTTCAGAAAAAAATACCTTTTGAAAATTGACAGCCTTTAAACACTTTTCCCAAAAGAATTGTTTTGGTCTGATGTATTATTTTCATATTAGTAGTTATATTTTCATTAACTGTAAACTGAAAATTATCATAACACATATAAGGTTTTCAAACATCCATCTGTGTGTAATTCTCAATAAAGTTCCTGAAACAAAATGAACTTTTCAATAATACTATCATTTCCTCAATGGTTCTGTAGTCAATTTCTACACAGATTTTACAAACTTGAACACAAAACTAAATAAAAAATAATAAAACAATTTTAATCTTTGAGCACAGATTAAAATTGTGCTCAAAGTCAGCTATATATTTAGCCTGGTACATAGTGTAATATTTAGGTAAATAAGTTACACATGACCTATAATCAGGGTCACAGCAAGTCTGCAGCTTTTTCTTATGTGTTGCCAAACAACAGCAGCCAATGGATGCCGAAACACCAAACATGTGCAAATGTGACACAAAAAGCTGAAGATGCTTTGAGAGAAACACATTAAAATTCTCAGTGAGGCAAGGTGATTGATTGTATAGAGAATAAGAAGCAACAAGAGACTGATGTTACATCCCCACATGCTCACAAATATGCAAACACATAAGCCCAAATGCTCTTAGCACATACCAACCAAAATGTCAGTCTTTCTTTTGTTCCCATGCAAAGCATATTAGCCAAATAATCAGTAGCCATATTGCCCATTTCACCACATCCCAATCACCCAGTGCATGGGGACCATAGTGACTGAAAACAAAGCCATTGAGAATGGTGATTAGCAATCTGAGTGCTGCTCCCCAGTGGGCCTTTCTCTGTCCCAGTGCGGAAACGGCAAAGAGCCCAACCCCAGAAGCACCGTCTAGGACTGGGACTGTACCATCAGCCTGCTGCTCCTCATGCCGTTGCTGCTGCCACTGCTGCCTTCGGAGTGTTTTGCGTTTGGCGTAATCGTGGTCAAATGGCGTGGCCACGTAAGGAGGGGATGTCACACCTGGGGTGACGGCAGAGGGGAGGGAGGAGTTGAGCACGTTCCCCATGCAAACAGAGGAACAGTTAAATTCTTCTTCCAGCATCGTGGGGGGTTTCTCTCTGGAGATAGGCGGGGGGAGGGGAATAGAACAAAAACAAAAAGTCAGATACTGTGAGATCTACTGTTGTTTTGATGGATAAATAGCGAAGCTTACTTTTCATTGGACCTCGGCAAGCTTGGCATGCTCTTCTCTTCCCCCTTTGCAAACGGCCCAGTCGCTGCTTCCACCAGTAAGGTGAATAAAAACTCATGATCCAGCTCTGACTCGGCAGCTTGTAGCAATTTAAGTATGGATGCACTCAAGCGGAAATGCAACTATTAAAAAAAAGAAAGAAAATATAAATTCAATGTTGTAAAGATACAGCTAATAGCGCCGAACACAAATTCTTTCAGAAACTGTTATTGTATGTAATAAAAATGCAAAGAAGGAACATCTCTGGACACATTCTGAGCAACAAGCTGAACTTCGCTTACTTCCAGGGCCTCCATAGCCAGGTCAGGAGGATTGTGGTAATGAATTTTCCTCGGGTACCGAGCAGCTTCTTCATGTAGATACTGAGCCGCCTGTGAACCCAGAAAACAAAAAGAGAAACCAGCTCATCCAAAAATCAGATAACTGGGTAAAAACAACAACAAAAAACATAGAATACAGATTTGATTTCCAGTTGAACACAAAGTTGATGCTTAAACTTTAATTTCTACAGTTTTGTCAGCGCTAGAAGAATGATGAGCAGGCTTACCTTCTTGTAAAGCTGCAGGTATTCATCGGGGGGCTTCCTGCGCTTCTCGGCGATCTTCCCCAGCATGTAGTGGATGAGCCACTCCTCTTCATCGCTGTCGCCCTCACAGCGGGAGGCCCCTTGGAAACACTGAAAAGCTGTCTCCAGCATGGAGTCTCTTCTTTCCTCCATCTGAAATAAAAACAAACATGTAAAGTAAACAAACACTTAAGGTTTTCTCTCAAGGCAGCATATTAATTAAGATCTACTGTGAGGGAAAAAAAACAAAAAAACAAAAGTGGCACAATGCCACTGATGACACTAAACATCGAGCAACGACGCAAACTGTCAAGGGAAAAGTAATCAGTTCCTCCAGGATGTTGTTTTTTTGTAATTGTTGTGGGCTAAAAGTACTATTTTTGTGATAATTATTTTCAAAAAGTTGTAATTAGGGTTGAGAACTTTTTTTTTTTTACACTTTATTTGTTATAACATGGTCTTACAAAAAAGTTTAAATTGCTGCACATAATTCCCCCCACCCCCAACAAAAAGACTGCATTTTGAGAAATTTCATATTTAAAGTGAAAACAACATTCAACCGTTTACACAGTGGAAGTAAATCCAACAAAACCTGTCAAAATGGTCCCTGCCCCCAAAAAAAAAAAAATCTAATAATAGAGTTTGCTTTTATCTCGCAATTTCAGTTGTCAAGAGATGTTGTGAAACAAGAAGTGAAATCAGAAGAAGGTTTACGGGATTGGTCAAAATTCAGCCGAGTTGAAGCGATTGGCGAGAAAAGAAGGAAATAAAGAAAACGTTAAGCTGGTTGATCAAATTTACGGAAAAGTTGCGAAAATTTCAACGACCAAAAAATTGCGAATGCTGAGCGAATTGAAACACGGCAACATCTAGGAGCAGGGGTGGGCAACTCCCGGTTTCCTGCAACTTTTAGCTGAATCTCTACTTCAACACACCTGAATCAAACGATGAGATCATTAGCAGGACTCTGGAGAACTTGACTGCAGTAGGAGGTGATTCAGCTATTGGATTCAAGTGTGTTGGACCGGGGAGACATCTAAGAGTTGCAGGACACCGGTCCTCGAGGCCCAGGTTTTCCCACTCCTATCCTAGAGGGACGGATTATAAACCATCTGGCCCTCACCTGTTTAACAACGTCTGGAGGCAGCTCGTTTCGCCACTGTTTGAGCTGCCGAGAAGCAAAAGAGTGCAGCGCGTAGGAGATGGTGCCGTACTCGATCCACAGGGACAGGTTGGAGCTGTCTATCTCCAGGGCCCGCTTGAAGCAGTTCAGCACCGCCTGGGAGTGCTTCCATATGGGAACGTCGCTTTTCAGCTCGTTTGAATTGAGCTTCTCTTGAATCCGGCTGGCTCGGGCTAAAGCCATGCCTGCCCAGGAGTCAAATCTACAAGGTGAAGACGGTTTTGTTGTTAAAGCCACTTCTAAAAACATTTCTTTGAAGGTGCTCAAAGTCGGTCCTGGAGGGCCGGCATCCTGCATGTTTTAGTTCTCTCCCTGGTGGTAGTAACAACCCTTTCAGCATGTCAATGTTCTTCTTAGGCCTCTAATGAGCCGTCATTTGATCCATGTGCGTTAAACAAGGGAGAGAACGAAAACATGCAGGATGCCGGCCCTCCAGGACCGACTTTGGACACCCAGTAGACATAACAGAGAAGATTATGTTGAGCCTGAGCAGCAGAGAAACGATATTGTGAAGATGGATCTAATTACTGACGATGTGAAGAAATGCTGTACCTGTTGGGACAAACGCAAATGTCATGCATATAGAACTTGATCGCTTTGGACTGCTCTTTGTTCTTGAAGTGATAGTCAGCCAAAAGGTAGTAGATCTCATTGATGATTGGGGGAGCAGGAGGGCTGCCTGCTGGAAGGGATGGGACCTGAAAGGGCAAATGAAGACTTAAATGACTTGTACCTTCCCCTTACGTTCGGTGTAACCCACCCAAACTGACCTTTTCTGTCATGTCCTCGATGTATGCTGCCACTTCATCCATGGTGAAGGTGGGGGTTTCGCTTGGGGGGGCTATGCTTGCAAATCTCCTCAGCAGATTGGCCAGCTCTGCAGACACTGTGCTGGTCTTATAGCTGTCGAACTCGGGTAGCGATTTTGGTTTGAAATACTGGAACATGAAGAGAGCGTCGCTCCACTGAAGCTCAACCTGTGAAAAAAAAAAAACAACACAAAACCGGCTCCAGGGTCAAGCAATTAGCAACAGAGAGTGGGCAAATCTTCTCTACAACTGTGGTATGGTACATAGTTACACTCGGAGGGCTTACAAATTAAATACACCGACTCCCACTTGTGGCTGGATGCGAGAATTGCAAATATCTGAATACCTGGGTTCTTCCACTTTGATTCTGTCATAAATTCATACTTTTCCACATCACACATTTCAGTTTGTTCATTTTATACTGTTTATTAGATATGCAATTATTTTTAAAATGCACAATATAACGTGGATCTGGAGTCTTCTATCTGATGGTCGGGATTTAAATACAAAATCAGTTGGATAAAAAGGTGGACAAATGCATAAAACACATAAACAGGTGAATGGACAGACGGATAAAAAAAATAAGGATGGATGTTAGCAACAAAACAGTAATATCTATATTATTTCATTTTCATATTTTTCTCTAAAAAGTCTGACCTGCCAATTCCGATTTTGGACGATTCTTTTGTCCGAAACATAGCAGCAAAATTAGCGAGTTGACAACAGTGGGGTGACTGCTGTTGACTGAGCATGTGCAGACATAAACCTGGTGGGCAGGTCTATCAGTCAGCCCTCTCTCAAGACAGAGCAAAAGGGCTCAGTGGATGATTTTTTAGACATTTGTGAAGGCAGATAAAAGCAGATAAAATCACACGTAAATGTCTGCCAATCACAGATCTCCCAAAATCAAAGCTGCAGTATGTAATCAGATAAACCGTTTTCCTAATGATATATTGTTTCTCTGCCATTAACACATTGAGCAGCACGTACATGAGTGTGACTGACTATCACTTCAAGAACAAAGAGCTGTTTTTGGGATAGAGAGGTGCATTTTTGCAGATGGATGTAATATCACAGGGAGAAGGCACAGAACCTCAATTTTTTTCACAGATTATCTGTTTCTTATTATTTTGTTATGACATTATAACAGTTTTAACAAATATATATAGAACTTTTTTATATAGATAAAATTACCTATTGCAGCTTTAAGAAAATTGGGGCCCCATTTACTGGTGGACCCCTCCCCCCATGCTATGTTTTGTTTCCTATTGCTATTCCAAACCTTTAATTTAATTCAACAGATTTTTTGCAGTTGCAATAAATTCAGGGGTTACACACAAACACAAAAGCCTGTTGGTGTCATAATTTCTTTAGTTCTTATCGCAGTTATAGATTAAAAATAAGATAAATTTGTTGCAAATAAACTACTAGGCACAATGAAGCCTGAACTGCCTGCTCATCGAGTGACAAAAAAAACAAAAAACAGACAGAATTTTGCAAATATTTTGTCATGTCTCATTCAGCAAAGAAAAATAGTCCTCTAACAATGCCGCTTCAAGGCCTCAATTTACTTCAGTGACACCTGTTTTGTGTGGCTCAGCAGCAAACAATGTTAATGGATATATGTGACCGTTTCAGCATCGAGAGGTTCACCGAGGGCAGGCGCTTGTTTGCGTCATCGGCAGTCTGTTCCTTTTCAAGCCCTGCGCTTACATAAGTTTGGCAATACAACTGAGAAATAGCAATTAGTCAAAAGCCTTGAGCCACCTCTTCACTATTGCACCGCCTCTTCATCACCATTTGCCCATTATCTTGCTAACGGCTCAGCTACATTTGTTGTTGCTGCTCTTGCAGACTTTTAGTTTGTGGAACTCTGATGAGTAAACTTAGAAATAAATATTGAAATAAGACAATAGTTTATTTCTGATTCTGCAAAGACAATCATAATAGGTAGAAGTAATAGGCCTGACCTGTGGAGATGAGTGGTCCTCAAGGTAGCGCGCCTTGCTCTTCTTACTGGGATATGCGTATAAGCAGAAAAAGCATTGCTCCAAGGCCATTTCGAGCTCTTCCTTATAGGGATGGGAGTCGTTGTTACTGGAAGCGGCAAATTCTTTCTCCAGTACCCGAATCTGCAACACATAAGATGCTAAATAAAACCAACAGCCATAAAAACTGCTGAGAACGTTCTTAAATTAGACATTCGAGAAAGTATTTCAACCTCTTGAACTCCTCTAGGATCTTACTGGGATTCCATGTGATCGACTGACATAAATATGAAACAGCTCACAATGTGAAGTGGGAGGAACAAACATCGTTTTTAAAATGTTCACAAATAAATGTCTCGGTTCTTGAGATTTTTTTTTTCAGCTCTCTTTGCTGGAACACCTCTAAATTAAATCCTGAAATTCAATGCACAGTTAAGTTATGAAACAAAATCCAATTAATCTGCGTTAAGACTGAAAAATTCCAATCTGAATGAGCTTGAACTACTTTGCAAACAAGAAAGGACTAAAATGAAGGTTTCTCCAAGTTTCAAATGTAATTAAAGAACTTTTAAAATGCATGGTAATTCGTGATTGCAGATTGATAATGTTCAAATGTTCACAGAGTATCAATACTTTCTCGATTCTCTGCGAATGCTTGCCAAGTAAGGGCCTTGTAGAATCTTACAAAGAACTTTAGGAGGGCTCCGTCTGAGCTGCAGCATAAGGACCGCCGACCCAGATACTCGTGAGCTGTACTCAAAAGCATCAGAGACGAGGGAAGCAGAGGAGTTTCTGGTTCATCTGAAAACCAGACGTCGCAAGCGTCAATAATAAAGGAAAAAAAACAAAGAGAGAGAGGTAAATCAATGACTTAACACACCTTCGTCATCATCTAAGGATATATGCTGCCGAAGCATGCAGTCAAAAGCAGCTTCCTCGTGTTTGATAATCCGATACAAGATAATCCAAGGCAGAACTGAGAAGAAATAAGGCTCCTTTGGATCATCTGAAGTACTCATGCTAAGATCAATGAGCTGGAGGAAGACAAAAAGAACAACAGGCAACAGATCAGAACAAAGCAATAAAAACTTAATTATTCTGCTACTCAGTTTTAATGCGTTATTCCTTTCACGGCTTTCAAACCTGAATCAGATTGTTTGCCAGTCGGGCCATGCTTGAGAAGTGAGGGATTTTGCTCAGAAGCTCCGGTTCGTTTGTGAAGCAGATTTCGACACCATCCAGCAGCTTTCTGATGGTGCTGACCCACTCTTCCTTGCTCGGAGCAGAACCGCCTGGAGCAGAGTTGAGCTGCTGCAGGGCTTCGTTCAAAGCCAGCTCGCTGCACTCCAAGCACTGCCGGTAGTCCTGCAGCTTCAGCAGGGAGTTCTGGTGGAGAAACGGGAAAAAGTCAAAAGAGTTTACCAAAACTCCTGCACAATGTGACATGAAATACCAGCTTTTCTAATAGCTCAAAAGTTAATCTAGACAGACATGGATTTTTTTCCCCAACTATGTCAACTGTAAGGACAACAAAGTAACAGCTACAGGCAGGGTTCACATGCATTTTTCCTGTTTATCCATATTTCTAGAGATTAGCTATTTCTAGAGTTAATCTTAAAGATTTGACTAAAAATAGTCAAAATTAAGTGTAAAACTTCACTGTTAATTTATAGTGGTCTTTCTTATAACTTTGAAGGATTATATATGAAGCCAACTAGAATCATAGGCTGAATAGAAGGGAGGATTAATTGACTGCAAGATGGATAGATTGATAGGTGGATAAATAAACTGAATGGATGGATCATAAATGGATGGATGGAGAGATGGACTGATACACTCTTCAGACGAAGGGGGAAAGGATCAAGTAGGAATGAACTGACTGCAGTTTTCTGGCCTATCGCGATCTTTAAAAAGCCTGATCTGATGAGTTTTTTGTATGAAAAGGAGGTAAATATAGCAACAAAGTTACTAAGTTGGCAACAAAGGAGTGACTATTGTGTGTAGACATGCCCTTGTGGGCAGGTCTCTCAGTCAGCCCTCTCTCACA
This sequence comes from Poeciliopsis turrubarensis, assembly GCA_010277015.1. Lineage (NCBI taxonomy): Eukaryota > Metazoa > Chordata > Actinopteri > Cyprinodontiformes > Poeciliidae > Poeciliopsis > Poeciliopsis turrubarensis. The sequence goes on from VMRN01000034.1 coordinate 964,251, forward strand.
ACAGAGAGAAGGGAGACTGGCTGATATTCAGACCTTTGCAAATGTAGATAAGATCAGTGGAAAAGATTGATTTCTCATGTAAGTATCGTCCAATCTCCAAAAAATTAAGGAAAGTGGGGCCAATTTATCCTTGAACTTCTAGTATGAAGTCTAGGATATTTACATTTCTCCATACATTTGAGATCCACTAATAAATAATCTGCTGTGATATTGTTATAATTTAAACCCAGAGTTCCTGCGATGAGTAAAGAGCTTTGTAGCACTTCCAACCTGCAGTAGCATCAGCTGGGCGGGACGCTCCGGCGCCGAGCTCACAAACTCCAGAGATTTGCTCCTGTTCTCATAATTAAGAGTGGGCTGCAGCAGGCGCACAACAGACTCAAAGTCTGCCGACTCAAAGAGACGCTGGATCTCCTCTAAAGACTGACACCTCTCCAGCGACTTCAGCCTCTTGTCGATCTGTACATGGGATCAGAAAAAAAGAAAATAAAAAAAACAACAACTTTGCAACACTGAATCCATTAAGACTTTGTGAAATGGCATGTTGATTATTTGAAACTATTTGTTTTCAGTGTTTACCAACCTCCTCCACTGATATAGCTGCATCGACACGTAGGTTTGGCAGGTTGATTGTATAATGTTTCCCATCAGCGGTTTTTGGTTTGCTCTGCAACAACCCTATACAAACATCGTAGCTCTCGAGAGCTAAATCCATATCTCCCTGTCAAGAAGACAAAAAGAAATTCAGCATTACATATCAGCTCTGGCGAGACTGTGTGAAAAAGACAAAACCAGGAAAGCTGGATTTTACCTGCAGGGCCAAGAATCGTGCTTTCAGCCAGTACACTCGCACCATGACATCCAACCAGTTGCTCCCAAACAGATCTCTCTGGGACGAGCCGAGGGCCAGGATTAACAAGTCACCCTGGAAGTGTTGCCCGGGAAACTCGGAGTCGGCCGTCTCACTGCTGGGACCGCCACAATTTCTTCTCGGAATAACTGGCCAAGACAGAAGAACATGACTGAAAGCCAGCCATAAAGACTAGCTAGTGGGGGTCGGAGGGTAAAGGATCAGAATATTTTTTGTTACACTTTGATCATGAGAGGGTGGCTAGCGAAGAACTGACTGGTGATTTGGTTTGATTGTTTTCAATTAATAAAGGATAATGAGGTAAATTAATGGATAAATTACATCACAATAAAATCTCCTGAAAATTATGAAGGTTGTTGCTTAGAAATTTCTAAATAAGATAATTCTGATATTTCAGAATAAAACATGTTCCCATCACTTTGGAGTCGTTTCAATATGTAGACAATCCAGTGTACAGAAGTCCCTAAATGCACCGTGAAAGTTCGGCTGTCAGAAAAACATGTCTGCAGCGGTGCAGCACTTAAGGCTTTTCCTCCAGCAGCAGCGTTACTTACATTGGGGTCGAAGTTCCTTCTGGTGAATGATAAAGTTATTTGTTGAATAAGATTGACAAATCTTTGGTTTAGGCCTCATTTCTTTCTACATTGACACTGCTTTGTTTTGCTGTTGCGTTTTACAAGTTGCACCACAAACCGAGGCAGTGCACTTAGCTCCACACACACAGCATGTGTTCAGCCTTAAAAGCAACGTTGTATTCATTTGTTACACATGGGGGCCAATCTGAAAAGTCTCTCCTGAAAAGTTCTGATACATGTGTTTATTGTTACACCCCTAGTCCCAAATATATGAAAACATTTAGATTTAGCAACAATCCAAAAGAACATCAATTACAGTGTTTCTGCAAACTTCAGTAAATTACATTTGAGACTTTAAGAACATTATTTTAATTTCAGTCCCGCTCCTAAGCAAAGTTAAATATATCAACTTGTTTTGGGGTTTTTCAGCAAATTTTATCATTGAAAGAAAAAACAACAACTTGATACCATGTGAGTGAAATCACCAACTTACCAATCTTCCCTTTGTTGTGCAACCATTGCTCCAGCTGCAACTCCATACAGGCCAAGCTCATTGTCAACATTTTCTGCACAGAATAAAAAAAATAATATCTACTGAAAAAAAACAAAAGAAAGGTGTGAAAGAGTAACCAGACCAGATTACCAACCAAACTGCTCCATAGAAAATGGCTCCCTTTAGCTCTGAACAGGTATTGTTCTTTCTCTGTCTTCACTGATACTGAAAATAGTATCACTGAGTTGTTTTCTCACTGTAACAACATCCACACTGAAGAGTGTCATCAGCACAACCATCCATCTACGACGCATTCATTTTGAGTTTGAGTCAGTAGATCAGGAAATGATTGAATTTGGCCACCAGTTCACTTCCCAGCAGAACTCCTGACTTAAATAACACATACCAGACATAACTGACACATTTAACAAATATATAAAAATCAGTTCAAAATCTCCATTTTACATTCTTTACTGAAGGCTGTTTTGACAGAAGCAATCATAATTGCAATTTTTCTGTATATATTCCTTATATGATGATTTGGCCCATCGCTAATTTTGCTAAACATTAACCATCTTGTTGCAAGATTGCATGGAAAAGCTCTCAGTAACTGATACATAAAGTTTGTGCCACCTTGATAGATTTGGTTGAAATAGAAATTTAACAAGTCTTTGTTTTTTTTGGTTGCTTTGTTTCATTTGTTTTGTTTACCTGGATGTGCTGGTCGCTGCAGTCCCGAAGAAGAGGGTTGGGGAGGCCCATGCTGTGTTTCCTCCAGGTCTGATAAACCTCCAGCACCACAGCGGTCAGCCCCCGAGGCCACTCCTCCATGAACTTCTGACCAACCGCTCTCAGGTAGCGCATCATCAGGTCCAGGATGCCACCGTTGCTCAAATTATTGAGCAAGAAGTTGTGAACATCTTGTTGCTCTGACAAAGAGAAACAAAATGCTGCTTCACTTATCAATGTGTTGCGATGCAGAGCCTGCCTCCACTTCAACAGTGTACGTGGACAATGTACCAGACTCCATGAGTTCAACGGAGTCGGCTGGTAAGCAGCTTCCGTGAACAGGCTGAACGTCATCCTTCCCGTCGCACTGCGTCTCAAGATTCCCCAGGCTCTCGTCGTCATTGTCGGGATCAAACTTCTTGAGCCTGAAACAGATCAGAAAATAATGTCACTAATTTTTTTATATATATATATATATATATATATATATATATATATATATATTTATATATATATATATATCGGTTTTGACGTTTTACCTCTACCTACCTGGAAGGCAAGTATTTAAAAAGCAGCTCCTGGAAATCAATCTTCTCTTCCTTCTTGCATTTTGTGTTTCGAACACGTGCCGAGCGACGCTTGGCCGTCTCGCCGCTGTCCTCCACTACACGTCTTCTCTTTGGTGCTTTCTTCACTTTATCTGCCAGGGAAATGTCCATGCCTGCAGCTGCACATATAACAGAATATTATAAAACGACACTCACTGGCTTGCTTGAGTCTTTGGGACATTACAAACAATTTTGTATGCATTTTGATGGGTTTTTGTGTGATTAACCGAAACAAAGCAGCACAAATTAGTGAAATAAATTTTAAAAAATGCATGAGTGTCAAATAATTTTTACAAGGAAACATATAAAGAGTGTCCGGCATTCGTTTTTAGGTATGTTCTAAATTAGGGTTGGAATGATTGATCAGCTTAATTGTGATTAATCAATAATTGAAATAACAGTCAACTAAATTGGTCATCGAATAACTGTTAAAAAGAGTACAAAGACTCAAAAACAAAAGGTAATTTGCTGAAACAACACCACCGTCAGAGCTGTGATAAAACCAAAAACTGTATAAAATAAATATTTACTTTGCATTTAAGATAAAAACACTTCCAAGTTTTACCTTCATCCAGTTCAAATTGACTAAAGAAATAATACATTATTGTATTTTGGGCATTTAAATGCTTCTCATTTAAAAAAAACAATTGGATTTTTATATGCATCTTTTAATTTATATCTAATATTTAGTATGAAAAAAGCTTGAGAGATCAAATTAAAAATTTGCAGAATGTGCCAACTTTTTAATCTGACTAATTGATTAATGAATAATTGGCAGAATAATCAAATACTAAAATAATTATTAGTTGCAACCCTATTCATAAGTGCGTGTTTGGTCATTAAATCTGACTGACCTGGAGATATATTGCAAAAAAACCTAAATGTCCGAAAGGTGTAAAGTTGGCACTGACATGCCCCCTGCAGACATGCTGCTGTAATCGCAGCAAAACATACATCAACTGCGTACTAATCCAACGGCACTGTATACTACTCAGAAATTAATTTGAAAAAATGTTCAATTCATACATCACTTTCCTTCCACTATTAATGAACTACCTTGTGTTGGTCTACCTAAAACTCCAACAAAGACACAGCAGTTTGTAATTGTAGCATGACAAAATATAAACAAAAAAGGATCAAGAAGTGTGAAAATGAAGAATTACAGAATGTTAATGTAAACCAGCATTGTGTTTTCCCAAAAGAGATTATGTAAGCCAGCGATGCTAACCTGCAGGGGGAGCTGTAGTTGTGATCTCCACAGTCGTCTGACTAAGGGTGATTTGAGGCTGAGAACCCGGCAGGACGGCGGGCTCACTGAAGGCCACCGGCGGCAGGGACGAGCTGGGGCTGCTGAGCACCGTGGCCAAGCCCACGCTCACAGGGCTACTCGGCTGGGGAAGGTTCTGGGGAAAGTTGGGGTCACGGTACGCCGACAGGTCGATTCTGCAGCCCAAACTCGGCCGTGGAGGTTCGCAGGTCGTCTGATGTTTGTACATTGCGAGAAAGCTTTCGCCGACCTGCTTCCATCTGAAGTTAAACAGAAGAAACTTCACATTTAAACATACAAAAAAATTAAAAATACTCACCAGAGAAACAAATATTTCTGCTCATGGTTCAATCTAAGAAGATCACTATTTTAATTCAAAACAGGAACTGACGAGAGGCAGTGCATGGGCTGAACCAGGGCGAGGTCTGGTTTCGGTTCACGGTGAGAGAGAGTCTGTCTGCGCCTCCTTATTTCCAGAGCCTCTTCAATGATGGATCTGCGCTCTTCCTCTTCCACTTCCACATAGTGAATGGACATATCGCTGCAATAATTCACAGCAAAATGCATGAAAACTTTCAGGGCTGCGCAGATTTGAACTAACGGTATGTAGTAAATAGGAAACAATTTTTACCATTTTGTGAACATCTGCATTGTATCCCTCTTCAAGCACGGCTGCTCCTTAAAGATTTTTTCCTTCAACACAAGGCCTTTAGTGTAGCAGTGGTCCTTCTCCAGGGCTTTGGCAATGAAGTATAAACAATCTGCAAAAATCCAGGTGAAATTTACCTTTCTTTCCATATTTAATTTTTTACACTCTGAAGGAAAAAATGTCTCATTTTGTTCCCTTCAGGCAGATCACATAAATTTTTAACAAATGGTATCTGGAGTCCTTGACGAAACCAAGAATGTGATTTGTACATCCAATAGCGCAGAAACGGCCTCCTTTCCTCCTGGCACAGCGAGCCAAACTGGATTAAAGGTAATCAAATCCAGGCTCAGAATTAAAGTGATTTTAACCCTTCACACCGACATTCAGCGTAAAAGAGAAAACGTGTTCATGTCACCAGCTGAGATTTTCAGAGATATAAGAAGAGTAGATGGAGCAAAGGTGTTAAATGTTACAATGTTCAAAAAGCAATAAAATTCATGAGGCTGAAAAACAACAATTTTCCAGCATCATAAATCAGAAAGGAGATTTATAAAGATTTTTAACAAAAACAAAGAGCAAACGCCTAACATTAGCCCAGCACTAAAGCAAACCACTCAGCTTCAAAAGATCAACAGCAGGAGCGGGTCAAGAGTTCAACACTGCAGCTGAATGGGTCAAGACAGACAGACAGGCGTCTTTAGACACAAAGTAGAAATCTGTGTTGGTTTCAGTCGATGAACATGACAGTAGCTTTTAACGGGTTACTCAAAATTTTGAGAGACAAAATTTCAATTTAGAGCCCTTGAGATACATAAACATAAAGTTAATGTATCTAAATGGTAGTTGTGTTTCCATTGGCCATATATTTGCGCAAATTGGAATTATGAAAACAAATTATGCTTAATGGAAACACGTCAATCTTGAAAAGAACTCACGTATTTCAGCTGTATTGAAATTAGTGTGGTTTGCAAAACTGCAAAATGGAAACACACTTTTCATATCTCACAAGTTGTGTCATTAACAACCGGATATTGCGACTGGTGGAAAAGAAGACGACAGGAAGTGATCGGAGGACAATAGGACTTGTGACTTGGTATCAAATGCCCAACCTTAAAAGTCGGAGTCGGGGATCAAACATCCACTTTGGGACATCCCTAGAATTGAGCTTGTGATGATGTGCATTACTTACAGGTATAGTCGCTAAGGGTGTAGAGAATAGTGATGAGGTTGTCCAGGCATGGCCAGTGGTCCGGGTTGCAGTGCAGGCCCTCCTCAAACGCGTGACGCGCCAGAGGTATGCGAACAAGTCGCACAGCCACCTGACCGATTTTATACCACATGTTCACATCAGTTGAGTCCAACATGACAGCCTGAAAAAATAAAGTAATAATATATAATTATCAGTACTATTCACGTCAATGAAAAATTGAAACAAAGCAGGGACATGAACAAAAATATTTAGAATTAACCATAAGAATGGAGCGTTTACCTCCAAATAAAACTCCATTGCTTTCTCCAAGTCGTCCCGGGATGCAGCCATAGTGGCAAGGTTTTTAAAGGTGGAATATTTCAGCATCAGTCCAGGATGCTTGAGACCCACTCTTTGATCCTCTGAGGGCATGGCCTGAAATATTCAATAGTATATCAAATGTAACAACAAGGGCAAAGCACAGAAACCGCAATTCGGCTGTTGCACCACAGCGTTAAATCACCAGCTTAGAAGCATCGGGTCACAACTATATACAGCACCTTAGTGAAGTACTCATAGGGTTAAACTTGTTCATATTTTCTCCTACTACAACCATCAGAATCAATTATATTGGTACTTCACCTGGTATGGCAGGAGTGCAAACTTGTTAAGTGGAAGAAAAACTATGTGACTCATTTTAGGAGTACATATCTAATTGTGGCATGTATTAATATTCAACCCCTTTTAGTCTGGTACCCTGAAGTAAAATGAACTCCCTAATTACTACATAAAGTCCAACGTTGTGAAACCTCATCTTACTGTAAATCAGTAGTGGACATACATCTAGTATCAGTATATCTTAGTCCCACCAAAAAATAATGCTTATGCACAGAGTTGTGCATAAGTTGTGCATATACAAAACTGTGTAGTGAAAAAACATTTTAGGGAATAGGTGCACTTAAAAACTGTCAAAAGAAATAGTACATTTTATTAGTTAAAAAAATAAAAAAGAAGTACATAAACCACATTCAATTTTAAATGCCCAAAATGAACATCGACAGCTAATTCTGTTGGTTAGTAAGAGAGTGACTCTCAACAGAATCGTCACACTTTGTTTAATACACCAAGATGAGTTTACCTCTTTGAGCAGCGGCGTTTTAAGTAGCTCATGATAGGCCTTGGCGGACTCCTCAAACTTATCATGTTTCTGGAGATCCAAAGCTTTGTGATACAAAGCAAAAGCTTCGGCTTCCTGCGGAGGTCAATTAAAACGTCAGAATAGGTGATTCATTTCTACCCAAAGATCAGCGTAAATGCTGTTCGCAGTCATTCAGTCTGTACCTGAGCCTCTTTCGTCCGACTCTTGCTGCTCCTCAACGGGTCCTGACACTCATCGGCGGCTGTCGAAGCAGCATTTAGAGCCGCAATTCGGATCTGTAAAGGTCAACGCCAACAGACTCATTGGCAACAACATATCACATGGCATGGTGGACGGGGCAAAACAGAATATTGAGCACACAGCTTACCATTTTAATATCTTTAAAGCAGCCTCTCTGCTATTACGGCGAATGTTTGACCGGTACTGAAGGTTTGAGAAAATGATACAAGGCGAGTCAGAAATTTACATACACTCATTGAATGATGATAAACCATACAACAAAAAGTACACCTTTAAATTTAAAATCAATTTTCTCTACTTCACTCACTGTAATGATAATACATGCTGGTTGACACATACGCCTCAACTAATATTTGGTTTAATTGATGCAAACAAACCACAAACCTTCAGTTTTCTATCATTTTTCTAACTGGATGTTTAAACTTTATTCTTAGGGTTCGTTTAAATTGCTTGGTTTCCCCTGCTTTTAGTCATATAATTCCTAAACTTTCAATGAAGTTGGGGCTGAGGAGAATACTAAACTTTCAAACTTTCAAAACCACTTCTCATGTGTGTTTGGGAAGTTTCCACCATCTTACCCCAACTGTCATCTTCAAATGAATATGAACTCGTTTAAAGACAAAGATAAAACTATTCTGCCATAAAAACTAACAAAAAAAAAAATACCAACAAAACTTAGAAACACCAAGATTTTCAAATTCAACAACACTGTGCCAACTCTCAAGTATGATCCTGGTAGCATAATAATATGTTTTGGAGTGCAGTACAAAGTTATTGGAATATTAATTTGGGACAATCTCCAAGTTCTGCATCTTCTGGACACCCACTAGCTGTTGTAACAGCACAATGATCCCAGTCAGGTCGGTTTTATTCTTTAAAAAATAAATCTTGTCATGTCTGTTTCATTCTAACATTAACTGTACTGTAGTTATGGATAAGAACATTCATTGTAGTAGACCTAATAGATTTGTAACATTCAATAAAACAGCCATAATCTAATGCCAGCTCACAAGTGAGTTATTAATTCTATTTACTTGATAATAATAACCCCAGAAGACACATCAAACAGAGAATTAAAGTAAAAGGACCCGCCGTATCAGCTAATCGACGAAGCTAACTTTACCGAATTGTCCCTTCAATTAGCCTGGCTAGCATAATGTCATTATTTCTGTTATTTGAATGACAGAACTACAACCCAAACACAGTGGTTTCTGTTTAGTTTGGACTATAGCTACAATTCACATAAAATAGAGAAATGCTTTACATTATGTAAAATTATATTCATATGGTCCCTTGCTGATTGTGCAAAAGCAAATTCAGGGAGCTAACATTAGCTTGTGTCTCTCAGAGCAAATCGTCGTTTCCTAACCTCTGTATCTTACCGTCCATCGTCGAGGTACCTGCTTTTGTTTTCTGACACATCAGCGGGGCATTAAACATACGCGGAAGTGGTTGTATTTCAGTGGAAAATATGGAAATCAACTTTATTCATCATCCTTTGTTGCTGGAAGTCATGGACCCCGGGACGTTTGCAGCAGAAGACGTTTGCTCCCCGCCAATTAGTAAAATCCTCGGTGATTGGTCAGAACTCTGTGAGTGTATAGATGTAACCAATGAAATGCTTCGATACAAGCAGAATTTCATAAACAGAGCAATGTGGAAAGGGGATACACTCTATTCGTCATCCGGGAAAGCAAATCGTTACGCCGGATTGGTTTGCACACATTTTCAGCAGGTGTTCTTCAAACTTAAAATCGGAGAATCATGTCACTCATATTACGCGTTGTGGTTTTTGATATGGGCAAGATGTCTGTGACCTTCTCTTGTCAGATAAATGCTTTGTCTCCGTTTAAAATGAGAACTCCTCCCACTCCACTTTGTCAGCAGTTCTGCCCAGGTCCTCCTTCGGCTGAGTGTTACAAGGCGGATCCAGAACGTGCATTTAAAAATACTAGACATGTGTCATTCACCATTTAGAGACTTTTAAAGCACATTTTTAAGCCTGTTATACTTGTCTGACAGATTTAGCCGTCAGTTCGTGCTAAGCGTATGTATGGCGATCTGACCAAACAGTGAATTTATTTGAAGAAAAATATGTTTGTGATCAAGTGGGGTGTAGAAATTAAAGCGTTAGTTTATTTAAGACGTCACAAATCACCAGTCCCTCCACTTTAACACATCGGAAGTATTTTGACAATGTTTGACAAAAGCACTGTATCACCAATTACACGAAGTGTGTATGAGAAAAGAATTGTACATCCTGACAATTTACAGCACTGTAACATAATTTTGATCTGGGGTGACTAAGGTGTTTGTTGAACTCTATTCTGAAACAGGAAGTCTTCCAGAATTTCTGACCATTGCAACAAATAAATTAAGATAATTTTTTTAAAATTTTATTTCGTCTGAAATGTATAATGTAAAAGTTGAAAGTAACGTACAAATATGAGTTTGTATCGTTCGTTTCTAAACTTAAATGTCTCAGTAATGTTCGAGCTGCATATTAAACACACGGCCGCTAGAGGGCAATCGTGTTCATGAAGTCCATCAATTAACTCTCTTTATTTCTTTTTTGTTTTCTTTCTTCCCTCTTTCTCCCTTTCTTCTTTTCTTCCTTCCTTCTGTCCTTTTTTCTTTCCTGTCTTCTTTCCTTTCTTTTTTCCAATCGGGACCACCCAATTGTTTGATCCCTTCGCTTTCCTTTCACATGACAAATAATGATGCAAAACTCCAAAAATGCTTGATAGGCGTATATCAAAAGGCTGATATCTTCCTAAGGATTTATGCGGTAAAACTGTAGCTTCCTCTGCAGTTTTCAGGAGTAACAGTAGACTGTTAATGTCCTCGATGACCCTGTGTGTTGCAGCCCATTTTGCTCCATCGTTACTTATCCCCGCCTCATCTACCCACACACACACTCCTCCCCATCTCTGCTGGCTGGCAAGGACCATAATCAATTCTTTCCGTCAGCATTGTGGAAGAAAAAAAAAAAAAAAGCTTACGTCACAGTCATTACGGTCTCTATAAAAGCCAGAGTAATGCAGATTCACTGTGCAGACAACACAGCTATATACACTGGCACGAAGCGGCAGATCTCCGAAATCATGACTTCAACTGGCTTTGACCCTTATCTCCCTTCCACTTACAAGCGGAGAGTAGTTGTGCGCAATGCAGGATATGGAGCTGGAGGAGGGATTGGATCCAGGTCTGCTTACTCCACGCATTCAGCCCCAATGCCGTCTTATGTATCTTCACGCAGAAGTTATACATCATCCGCCAGGGCTCCTTCGAGCTACTCCCCCATCCTTCCTGCTGCAGCTGCCACCGAGCTCCGCCTTGAGCAAGCGGTCCAAGTTAGCTCCGAGTTCAAACAGCTGAGGACCCAGGAGAAGGCTGAGCTCCAGGACCTCAATGATCGCTTTGCGAGCTTTATCGAGAGAGTCCATGAGCTGGAGCAGCAGAACAAGCTGCTGGAGACGGAGCTCCTGCTGCTCAGGCAGAGGCAGGCAGAGCCCTCCAATCTTCGGGCCCTGTATGAACACGAGATCCGCCAACTCCGTGCTGCCGTGGAAGAGGCCCGCCACGAGAAGCAAGCCGCCCAGGACCACAGAGATGAGATGGAGGATGTGCTGACGAACCTCCAGAAGCGCTATGAGGACGAAGTCCTTGGCAGAGAGGAGGCAGAAGGACGGCTCATGGATGCCAGGAAGGGAGCGGACGAAGCCGCGCTGGGCCAGGCCGAGCTTGAGAAAAAGGTCGGCACCCTTCTGGACGAGCTGGCCTTCCTGAAGCGCCTCTGTGAGAGTGAGATCGCCGAGCTGCAGGCCCAAATTCAGTACAGCGTCGAGGTGGCCGTGGAGATGGAGGTCTCCAAGCCGGACCTCTCCGCCGCTCTCCGTGACATCCGGGGTCAGTACGAGACGATGGCACAACGCAACCTGCAAGCGGCGGAGGATTGGTTCTGCAACAAGATGAGCGTGATGACGGTAGGCTCCACGCGCAGTACAGAGACCGCACGCAGCGCCAAGGACGAGGCCGGAGAGTACCGCCGACTGCTCAAAGACAGAACCCTGGAGATTGACGCCTGCCGGGAGATGATCCAGGCTCTGGAAAACCAACTGCAGGAGGTGGAGGAGAAACAGAGTTCCGAGATCTCTGCAATGCAGGTGAGCAAACACAACTTTGGAAAGTCGGGGAGAAGAGCAATGGGTAAACTCATTTTAGATGTCAGATCAACTTCAACTTTATGGCGCTTTCTCTTTTTGCAGGACACAATAGGTCAACTGGAGGAGGAACTGAGGGCAAACAAGAATGACATGGCTCGCTACCTCAAAGACTATCAAGACCTCTTGAACGTAAAGATGGCACTGGACATTGAGATTGCAGCATACAGGTAAGTGCTCAAGTCACAGTCACTACAGAGTTTTATGCACTGCATTGTAACCGTGAGACCTTCTCCTGACGTCTCGTCCCACTAGGAAGCTTCTTGAAGGGGAGGAGAATCGCTTGAACGTGCCAAAACAAGGATCCTTCAGCGTTTACTCTCAGGCCATGGGCCCTGCTCCAGCCTACGGAAGAGCGCAGGTCTCCACCCAGTCTCTGTTGAGCTCTGCGGCTCCGTACCTGCTGAGCTCCCGCCTGTACTCGCCGTCGCTCTTCACTGAAGACGTGATAACCGCAAGCCAAGCCCAGCAGGCGGAGTCCAGCCCTCCTCAAGAGGAAGAGGAGGAAGAGGAGGCGGGAGAGCAGGTGGAAGAGGAGGAGAAGGAGGGAGAAGTAGCAGACGAGAAAGAGGATGAAGAAAAGGCTGAGGAGGAAGAGGGAGAGGAGGGAGAGGAAGCAGTAGAGAAAGAAGAAGAGGGAGAAGAGGAAGGAAAAGGAGAAGGTTAGTGTTGCCATTTTACCTTTCTGACAATGAATAGGACATTTCCAATGTGCTCAAGTGTTTCCTTACAGATGAAGAGGATCACGAGGAGGAGGAGGAGGAGGGTGAAGACAAAAAAGAGGAGGAAGACGCGGGAGAAGAAAGCCAACCCCAAGACGAAGATGACAGTGAGCAAAAAGAAGGCGATGAAGAGGGTGTAAAGGAGGAGGAGGAGGAAGGCGAAAAAGAAGCAGAAGAGGAGGTGGAAACCAAAGAGAAATCCGCAAAACCAACTGATAAGAAAGTTTAGACTGACGAATCAGTTTTCTGGTGCTCAATGTGCAGAGATGCCTCATCGAAAAAAAAGAGAAAAAAAAAAGATACAAACCTCATGAACTCGGAATATTCGGTCACTGAGGCCTCCGTATGTTTTACTTGAAACACTAACAGCATGTATGCACATGTTTACATGGCAACAACACAGGCAAATAATAAAGATGGGAGATGTCAGGAGATGTGTGCGGATCTATTCCCAGGTGCTTTAACTGTCACCAAAAATGTGCTTATCCAACTGTCTTTGGGTGCAACGCGCGGTTTAAAAATGCCTTACCTCAACTCCCCACTGAGTCTCAAAATGTGCTGCACTGAACCCCAATAAAGCCTTGAAGCCTTGTCAACCTGAAGCTGCCTCCACGCCTTTCATTTTACACTTACATAAACAGGCGGGTGCAGTAAGGAGTCAATTCAAATCATCTTCACCACACGCAGAAAATGCATATTCACAAAATTAGACTCAATACCCAAGCTGTGTGACTCACAAACAAGAAAAAAGGATTTTGCATGCATTTTTTTTTTTTTTTAGCCTGGAGCTGCCTGTTTATTCAGAGCTTAAAACAACACACCTCATTTTCAACAGAATGTTAATGGAGGTTAATGGAGGGGAAAAAAAGGAACGTAAATGATGGGCAGAAGTCCACAGCTCGTACCCGCATTGATATATTGGCCCACGGCTGAAAGAGGCGTGGGGGAGAGTGTTGGAGGAAACCAGCATAGTCAGCAAGTCAATTGATGCAGTGAAAAAAAATAAATAAATAAAAATATGGGTCGAGCAGACACTGATTTCCAGATTTAAATATGAAGCAAAGCAACAGATTTCTGGTAACTTGCACAATCGACATTTTATCACGTTTCAATCTGCAGTTGCTCTCCTTCCGTCTTCGTCTGAAATCAGCAGATGGTTTCCGTGCTGACATATGTCTTTGTGATCAGCGAGCTGACGCCTGTGTTTTTTCCCGCTGCTTCACCCACCGCTCCACCCCGCCTCCCCCCAACCTGCAACACACCAGCCCCTCATCCACATCACTGTCCATAAATCAGGCCACTGAAACCTTTATGACTCAGCTTCTGCTGCACTGGAGAATCCAGCCAAGTGTCGATTTAAGCAGAGTGGCAAGAAGAGTGGGGGGAGTTTTGGGGGGTGGGAAGAGAGGAATGCCATTATTTCATTAGGAAGAGAGAGACAGAGAGAGGTGGAGGAGGATGAAGAGAGGAAGAGAGACATATCTCCCTGCACTAAAACCTTGACAGAGGACAGACTGTTTATTCTTTGGCAGCGGGGTGGTGGAGATGAGGGCATCTCTAAGGCATTTGCAGAGATTTTCACATCCCACTTGTCAAATATAAAGATCACTTGATATTTCCCAAGTAAGCACAAGACGTAAATTCACATTTGGACTATTTCTCTCTAGACAAATACACATATCCCGAGCACGGGTTTGAGCTTCTGTCTGATGTGTCGGAAGTTGCCCTGGATACCACTTTATCTCTCTAACATAACCACATGCAGCGTCTTCTAAAAGCTCCCCAAAACATGCAACGAATCTTTGACGTCTGTTGTCTGGACAGACCAAAACAAAGTAGAACGTAGCTGAGAACTGGAAGGAAAAGGCTATCTGGTACCAGGTGCACGTATAAGAAGACCCTGACACACCCAAAACTCACTGGTAAAAGAATGTATAGAGACTCCTGAGGACAACAATGACAGGTATGTCTGGCAAAGCAAACTCAAGCAAGTAGAACACAATGGATGGATGGATCCTTTTCTTTCCACGACACAATTATGCACTTCTTTGAGTCGAAGACACTGAACCTTGCGGCTGCAATCTGACAAACCGCCGAGAAGTTCAAGGAGTGTAAATGCTTTCACAAGGAACTGCTTGTGACCATACAGATTGGTTTATGTTTGATCCATTTGAAATACCCTTGATACCAAGTCATCACTTTTTAACACAAATGAGACAACGTTAAACATTGCACTGGTAAATGAAACAAGCCACAGTCTACCAGCATCAGTCGTCCTGCGTCGCTACAGACTCCATCCCGCCCAAACAGGCACTTAAATTAATTGTTTGACATCATACTTTGTTAAAAGATGCTTTCCTTTGAGTTCTCATTTCATCACCAGCGGACACAGCAATACTGCAAATGCTTCCTCACCGGATTACAAAAAAGCTGCAGCGATAGTGATAATGCCTCTTACAACAGACACCGTAAACCCTTCTCCCACTTGCCTCGCCTCCACAGCTCCGTTAGCGTGTCTTAGTGCATCTGAGGGCACAGTGGGGCACAGATCCCCTGTAAATGTAGCATATCAAAGCGTTGCTGTATTATTTTTATCACACTTCATCTTTCACACATCGAGTCTCCATCCGCGTTTCATCTTCCACATTCGGGCTGTGAACTGACTGCTCCACAAATCCTATGACTCTTTGCTTCCTCCGGGGGCCACGCTATGTCAGAGGGAGGGGAAACCTAGAATAGTTTAAAGGAGCAGAAAGAGGCGTCAACAACAACTCCGGTTTATGGTGGAAAGGGGAGATGAAATGATTGTACATCTTGCTAACACAGAAAAGTAGAAGAAGAAAGAGCTATTCTGAATGTTGTGAAAGTTTCAGGGGCTCGTTTTTTTCTCCTTCTTCTTTGTAAAGCACTTTGTACAGCATGAGTTGGTGTGGGAAAAGATGCTCTGGTAAAATTAGACTAAGCGGAACTTTTTTTGGTCTACATGCAAAACATGCCTTGTGGAGGAAAGCTAAAACAGCACCTTACTATAAAGCATGGCGGTGGCGGCATCATGCTGTGAGAATGTGTTTCATCAGCAGAAAGTGAGAAGCTGTACAGGACTGATAGATAGATAGATAGATAGATAGATAGATAGATAGATAGATAGAT
>VMRN01000034.1:980135-1106162 GCA_010277015.1 Poeciliopsis turrubarensis
AGATAGATAGATAGATAGATAGATAGATAGATAGATAGATAGATAGACGTTTCAAGCTAAATACGGGAAAATCCTGACAGAAAACTCGTTCATAATTACAAAAGACTAGAGTGAGGTTCGTCCTTCCAGGAGGTCAATCAAACTAAACATACAGTCAGAGCAACAATGGAATGGTTTAAAATAAGAAAAATAAATAAAATCAATAAATTACAGTTTTTAATCCAGACCTAACTTGAAAATGTACAGATGATTTCTATCTTCTGATTGAGCTTGGCTTAGACATATGAATCCTTGACATCAGTTTAAAGCAGATTTGACATCCCGTTTTCTCTGCTGGACTCAATAAAGTACTTTTGAAGTTGAACTTAATTTGTTATTTTGCAGAGAGTGGGTTAAAAACAAATCTTGTTCCCTGGCAATACAAAGCTGTTGGAAACATTCGTGTAGCTGTAATGGTAGTAAAATGTAGTTAAAGT
This sequence comes from Poeciliopsis turrubarensis, assembly GCA_010277015.1. Classification (NCBI taxonomy): domain Eukaryota; kingdom Metazoa; phylum Chordata; class Actinopteri; order Cyprinodontiformes; family Poeciliidae; genus Poeciliopsis; species Poeciliopsis turrubarensis. Next base: position 980,612 of record VMRN01000034.1, read on the forward strand.
CTTCATACAAATGCATGCAACACTTTTCAGATAAAAACAAAATCAATTATCAATAATGTTTCTTTCACTTTGCAATTTTGCATTTCTTTTTTTTTTTTCCTTGTTACACAAAATCCCACTACAATACACCGAAGTTACTGCTTGTATCAACATAGGTAACCAGCAACACTGACTGTTGAAATTTCAGCAAAATATGAAATTAAATGGAAAAATCAGTAGATGGGTTACTGAAAATTCAAATTAGTGTTTTTTGCCCCCTTCCCCCTTTAAGATTGATGATCTTTCTCCTCATGAAAAAGCCCATTTTTCATCAGGATAATGGGTTTTAAATTCCTGGTGGCCACACACAGCATGCAGGCTGTCATACTGCAGTCTGTCGTTTCAGATATCACACAGCTACGCTGATGCTACCCACAGAAAAAGGAAATCTAGATAAGAGCTTGGGCTCCCTCTGCTGATCTAAGGCAATCACACTAATTAAAAAGCGTCCCAGAGAGAGACTTTCCGATCTCCTGGAGGACACCACACAAGAGCCGTTTCATGCAAAGGCAACTCACTTCAATTTAAAAACCAGATATTTCTTTCTTGATGTACATAAGGATTGCAGCTTCAAATGTCAGACGGTTTCATGTGCTCACTGCACTGAGAAGTATGGCCTCAGGGTACAATCTTGTCTTGTGAAGGAATCTGGAAATAAGACGTGAATAAAGCTGTGCAAAATGTCTTCTTCTTTTTTTTTTTTTTCCTGTACAGAATCAAATTCTGAGATTGCCTCCATTTAACTGTGCGCTTCCAGCAGTCAGGTTAGTTGTACTTTCAAGTGGGTGACAAAAAAAAAAAAAAAGAAAAAAAAAAGAAAAATGGCTGTGCAAAAATTACGCAATTTTCCTTGAAGACATAAAGTTACAGTAATTTAAATCACGAATCTGACCTTATGCAGTTGCAGTATCTTGAGAAAGTATTCACACTTCTTTAACTTGGCCTCATACTTAATCTTCAGTGTATCTCGTAGTTACAGCTTAGCGCATGATCACAAAGCAGAAGGAAAATAATACACACATCTGAAAAGTTTTTGTAAAGCAAAACCTGAAATGTTTGTTTGCAAGGAGCCACGTTTCACTGCAGTGACACCAGTAAATCTTTTGGGGTATGTCATAGCAGCTTTGCACTTTTAGGGAGTGAATTTTCCTTCACAAAATGACTCAGGCTGCTGGGTGAGAATGGAGGGAGCGCGCCTATACACTTACATGTTTAAACATTGCCTAGAATTCATGGCCATGATTCCACCGCAGCTCTGACTGGATGTCGAAGGTTGCACGCTGGATTGCGGGTGGATGTGTTTGTATTTGTCCGACCTTCCTCCTCCGTAGGGTGTGACCGCCAGGTGAGGCCTCCAGCCGGCGCTCATCAGCCGCAATCAGGGAGCATGGAAGCGAGTTTCCTGAAGGAGACTCGCTGCTTGTGGGAAACTGGCTCACTTGTTACCTAGTAAAATAAAAAAAAATAAAATAAAAAAACTATTTACTCTTTAAAATGCATGTATATGTGTATCATTTTGGTCCAAAACCTGAGCTTCTTTATAATCAAATGCATGCAGGTTTTTGTTTCAAGAGTTACCTTGTTACACGACAACCCTTTGTTTTTGATGTTTTGAAAGTGTAGATGTTGGTGTTGCTCCACTTTGTCTTTAAATTTTCCATTGGGGACAAATAAAGTTTTATTGAACTGAATTCTTTACAGTCTGATGCTGCTGAAGATTTTTCTGCAACTGATGTGTTTCTTGGTCCTTATGATGAAGCTTGTTTCCCAAAATGCACGAGGCTTTCACATATCCACTGGATTTATGCTGAGCATAAATTACTAATTAATCTCTCAGTAGACTAAATATCACTGGATTACATTTTGGGTTATCAGAATAAAGGCAGCAACACATTACTGTTGTAGAAAATAAGAGAAAATCATGCACTGCGTGGTGCTGTCTATCACCTAAAATCCCAAAATTCAAGTTTAAGGAGCTACACGAGGCACTGTATCTCAAAATAAATAAATAAATACATTTTTCCCAGCCGGGAAAGTTGTTAAGTGTGAACACCGCATCCTTCCACAAAAGCCAGCCTCAGACGTAACCTCAGCAGCGGGATGTTGAGTACTTGTTCACAGACTGTGCGCTGACCTATCCTCAAAGAGCTGCTAGACCCACCAATTACCGAGACCTGTAGGCAGACAAGCAGGTGGATGTTCGACCCCTATTTGCTTCTGGCGTCATGCGGTTCTGGCTGTGGACCCATAAATCCATTAGGCCTGTATTTGGTCTGCCTGTATCTGAGGAATAGGACCCCTCCCGCGGGCCGTCCGCCCGCATGTTCGGCTCACTCTGATCACATCCCCTTCCTTCCTCTGACACTTCATTTTGTTTAGTTATGCCAGCTACTTATGAAGACCATTCAGGTCAAGCTTTATATACAGCTGTATATATACATATATATATAATTTCATACAGCTGGATGCTGGATGTGCTTCATCTTGAATGAATAAAACAGTCGTGCACGCACAGGCATTAAAACCACGGACGCACACAAGCAGGAAAAAAAAGAAAAGAAAAGCTGTGCAAGGTAGGAGAGAGAAAGAGTGTTAGGTGGGTAGCATATTTATTAGTCTGTCTGTCATTGTCGATGTTCATTCATCTGTTTGGCAACACACAGAGAAGCCCGCAGGCAGAGTAAACAGGCAGTATAGCTCCATATGAGGACAACAACGGTACTTCCACGGCTGCGTTTTAATCTACAATGACTGAGCCGCTGCTCAGCAAGACTTCCTCCAGCCTTTCAAACGAGGCACGCAGCCTTTTTATGTCCCAGCTGCTCGGGATCTCTGTTGACATGTACACCTGTTTCCATTTACCACACACATCTGCTCATGGCTTGATTATAAATTTAGATATATACAGACCACCCCTGCTTTTCTTTTTTTTTTTTTTTTTTTGAAAAAAAAAAAAAATTATTACTTAAACATGGCACCGGATGCGTCTGAGGCTTCTCCAGCACATCTGAGACGTTTCACGTGTTGAAGATGAGAGCAGACAGGATGTCCTGTAAAGGCCCGGCTTGTCTCTCTCTCTCTCTCCCCCTCTCTCTCTCTCTTTCTCTCTTTTGGTTGTGGTGCATTCATGCCCAAGTGAAATGCAGATCTCTGCATGTTTGATCAGGAACGAACGTCTCACAAGATGCAATAACGCAGGGCAGACAGGTGATGGCAATGTTGCAGTTGTTTTTGAAAAAAAAAAAAAAAAAGTTTTTTTTTTTTTTTAAACATTTTGAAAGCCTAAAAGCTGTTCTTTCTCTTTGATTCAGCTGGGTTTGCTAAACTTATTATAAAAATCAAAGGTGAAATTGGCATGAGGAGATAAGAAGACCCCCCCCCCTCCGTTCTCCCCGCCATGTAATAAATCTGAATTCTCTGCAAGCACCTACAGCTCAGCCAGAAATAGGTCACAGTAATCTTGTGAAAAGCTCAAGTCATAACCGAGGAAGATACAACATAAAGTACATGTATAGCCCACCCTATTACTTACTGGAGGCCCAATGGATAAAACCACAAAGCAGATAAAGACAATCACACAAGTAAGTAGAAGTGATCCCCCTGGCAACATCTCCGTGTAACTTGACATCATTCTGTGGGAAGAAAAAGGGGCGTCAGTTCAGCAAAACAACGTCCAGTGAGCAGAGATGATTTATGACTTGCTTAACTTCCAGTCAATCAAAGAAGAAAGGGATGCAGCGCCGAGGACCGTGGAGGCACTGGTAAACAAACCTGAAGCTGCCGTCATATTTGAAGTGTAATACTGAAGGAGCTCCTCTTCACTGTTGTTCTAATAGAATCGGGTCTGCAATTGATCATCTGGGCTTCGAAGCCCAGTTTGAGATCCATAAAATGTTAGTTTTATTGGTAAAAACACAAGAAAAGTCATTCTCGAGACTGTTTTAAATATTAGGCCTAATTTAGATTAAGAGATCTGGGATAAACGTAACATAAACCATGTCTGTTCACATAGACAGACCTATTGAGGTGTTGAGGGCGTCATGCAAGAACCGCCACTGCACAGATTAACTATCTTGTTAAAACCATTCTCAAGCCTTATGTATACGCTTTGAACATTTTCCTTTGCATCTTTAAACCCAGCACATTTGTTAATCTGTTCTGTGTTATTTTATGTGCTCTCAAGGGCCCCCGACGCCAGCAGGGGGCTGGCTGTGAGTAAGCAGATTGTCTTTTCACCCATAGACAGCCTATATAGCAGAGCTGCTGCTGCTGCTGCTGCTGCTATATATGGTGCATTTTTCCTCAGCACTGCTCTGAATTTGCAAAACTAAAAGCCTTCAATGAAATCTCCCAATCAGATCGTGTCAGCCGTAAATCACCAGGAGCTGATTTTAAAGCGGCCATTTCCGCGATAGATGGCGAAGGATGAATGATTGGCAGCCTCCCCGAATGACAAAAAGCCGTTGACGGCTAAGCACCACACACAGCGCCATTTGGTTGACCGGTGGGGCTGCACAAACAGAAACACACACGGCGGGCAAACAAAAGGCTGAGCAGACTACCAAAATCTCTGAGCCAACAGCTGTAAATTGCTTCCCTGGGCTGGGAAGCCTCATCTCACTGATGGACAAGCCACCAGATGCATCAATTAATTGTGGAGCTTGTATGAAGCATTAGGCGCAGTCAAAGCAAATCAAGCCTGCGTGAGAATGTCTGGTCCGCTCACGCTCACCCGGACTACGCAGAAGGTGCTTGTTGGAAGCGGCCAGAGTGGCTTCCTGCAATGCAATTCATCGAGCTTTAATTAAAAACAATAACCAGGGTGATCATTTATTTATGACGCGCCAGCGATTTATATCTCAGTTTCGATTAATTACCCCAAGTCCCCTCCGAATGTCAAGTTGTGTGCAGTTTCCTGCTCAAAATGAACCATTCACACTAAAAGAGAGATTCCTTCAAGCAGAGCAAACGACAGTGGCTTCAATCTAACTTGACATATGAAGCTCATTTGGGAACTAATGAGGAGCTGTAAGGGTGAATTCAGGGGCTGAAAAGTAGGACGAGATAAGTCAGCTAGTTTTAACATAGATGGTAGAAAGCAGACCACCAGAGCTACATGACATACAGGATAAAAGTAAACAACGGGCTAAGGTCACCATTTGACAGAATGGTGATTTGTGAATTCAGAAGTAAGAGAAATTATAAACGTATGACTAAAAAAAGCATGTGTGATCTAAAATTGCATCAAAACAAGATTTTTAAAAATTTCTACAATAACTTGTTGCCCGATTTACCAGATGAAATACAGCGTGTAAAGGGTGCAAGCCTATTTCAAAGTCTGCCATTTGCAAATATGCCAACACACAACCAGACAGATGGCTACTGCAGGTATGCTTTTATTTGTTTGGCCTATATTTGACAGTAATCTGACAGGAAGGGGGCAGAGAGAGAAGGGAGGAAAAGACATGCGGCAAAAGAACAGAGGACGTAAGTGGAACACGGGACGGCCACTTCGGGGTCTACGGGATTTTTTTAAATATGGGACTTAAAACTGTGATCTCAGTCATAGAATGTGCAGGATAGCACACTTTTTCGTTTATGTTATGTAGTCCTTAAAATGAAATTAAGACAAAAAAAGAATCAGACTGATTTGGAACAAGCAGACTGGAACAGAACAAAGGCGCCATAAGTATCAAACTGAATTTCATTAAACCAATTGGTAAGGCAGACCAATGCAGCTTTCCGGATTTTAAATCACTCTGAATCCTGATTTATCTGTAGTCAGCAGCACTATACTCAATTATGCACACTTACCCTGCACAACTGTGAGGGCTGCCCACTTGACGTTAGCAGGACATGCAAATTGACACCAGAAAAATCAGGGTAGGGCGCCTTCAAGGCGGTGATGCCCTGGGCAGAGAGCCATATCCAACCCGCATACCAGCAGGAGTCAGGTAAGAGTGGGTTGTGCCTGTCCCTTTAAGAACAGTTACTTTTCTCAGCGGGACTTTTTAACCGCCACCTTAATTAAGCGACAAGGGACAAAACGACTGCTAGTGATTGAGATAACTACGGCAAATTGGATTCGGCTTTAAAAGAAAAACAACTGACACTGAGAGAAAAACGGTCCTTGAAGCGAAAGCGAGGCGCAGTTGTTTAAATCTAATATGACTAATTCAATTTGAGCTCATTTGGACGGGAGGGAGGAGGGGGGGGGGGGGGATTTATGAGCAACAGTTCGAGAAATAGGAGCAATGATGTCAGGAGCTGAATGAGCCAGGCAGCCCGGGCTGGTGCAGCGGGTGTCTGCGTGAGTGACTCCCGCCTGTGCGCCCCCCTCTCCCCGCCGGGCTGCGCCCTCCTCTCCCCTCCCCGCTCACGAGTCATGATGGCGGAACTGTAAGGCTTCGGGACGAGCTGGAGCGCTGAGCAAGTGTACATAGTAATTTATTTATTCGGCCAATTTTTTTTTTTTTTTTTTTTTTTTTTTTTTCTTGCCTGCAGTACATCCTCTTCCCCCCCTTCCTCTCCCCCCCTCCCGCTATGACCCGCTGGATTCCCACTAAGAAAGAGAAGTACGGCGTCGGTAAGTGCTCGCCTTCAACTCGGCGTGTTGTTTTCCTTGCGCTCAGCCGACTCGTAACTCCCAGCAGCAACTTTCTCCGAACTTCAAAAACAAAAACGGGACTCGGGGAAAAAGTTGGGGAACTTGTGTGTTTTCATGTCTTGTTGTCCGTAGGAATTAAAACAGAAGCGTCTGGCTCTTTTTCCTCCTCTTTCTTTCCTTTCAAACACAAGGAAGCTCACCTTCCTGGTTGTTTCTAAAGTTTTTTTTTTTTTTTTTTGGGAGGAAAAAAAAAAACAAAAACAGAAGACAAATACCAAAGCTGAACAATGATCCGCAAAAGGTGTTATGGAAACATGGAAAAGAGCCAGGAGTTCAGAGAGCATACCAGGCATTCCTGAGCCTAATCTCACTGAAGGGAACCGGTTGAAGTACCAATGAACTTATATGAGTCCTCGCTTTGCCTTAAAGTATTTTATTGACCCCCCCCATATCCCTGAAGGTCTCCTTTAGGGACTCCCCATGGAAGCGCCTGAGGCGGTCTGTACTGTATTGTATGTAGACTCAAGAGCAGACGAGTCTTATTTAGCTTAGCTTTCCTTGCAACAGCATGGGCAACTTTACAATGCAGGACAGTTTTGTGTTACTTCAAAAAATAGGTAGTTTCCACAGAGTTTTGCAACAAGGTGTGGCTCCTTCACCTACAATTGTATCTGCAGCCTGCATGAATGTGCAAGAGATCAGGAAGCTATTCATGCCCACTAGGTAATAATCTGCACAGTTCACTTTATGAGTAATCCCAACCTGTTTTTTGTGTGTGTGTGCGCGCGTGTCCTGAACTGGCAGATTAAACATTTAGTCATGTGGGTCTGGTTGCCTTGGAGTGTCTGTTCAGATTCGCTTCACAAAAAGAGGGGGGGGGGGGGGGAAACAAAACAAGATTTTTGTCTTGTTACAATTTGATTTCAGTGCTTCATAAATTAAAAACTCCCACTATTTTTCTGAGAAAATAAGAGTGCAAGAGAGAGGAAAAAAACCCCCAATCCTGAGCAAGCTTCTGTCTCTAAATGTGGTTCGAAATGTCTTGTTCCTTGTGTGAATGTAATTGCGTGTACAGCTGCTTCCACATAAATGCTGTGTCGGTGACTTTATGCGTTTGCACGGACACTTTGAACTTTCCCGCATTTAATCACATACTTCATTGGATTTTATTGGGCTTTTGTGTGAAAAACAAACACAAAGTGGCGAATAAATTCAAAGTGTCAGGACAAGCGTACTTGTTTTGCGAATGAAAACCAGAACATTGTGATGGGGGATTCTCGTGGAACGCTCCTGAATCGATACTTTGTGAACCCACATATTGCTGCAGTCGCCGGTTTTGCACTTTCAGACCTGGAATCTTTTGGCAAAAAATGCTTGAGCTTGTTCAGTTTGGATGGAGAACATCTGAAAGCAACATTTCTGTAAGCCTTGCCACAGATTCATAACTGGATTTAGATCTGGACTTTGACTGGGCCACTCTTGTAAATGAATGAGCTTTGATATAAACCATTTGAAATGACCTTTCACTATGTTTTGGGTAGGTGTCCTGCCTCCAAGGTCACCGTGTATTTCACTCCGTTTGTTTTTAACCATCAGATTTGACCAGCTTCCCTTTTTAATGAATAACATTCCCACAGCATGATGCTGCCAGCACTATGTTTCACTGGAAGGACGTGTTATGGGTCTGTCTACAACATGCACTTCTTGCCACTCTTGCATAAAGACCAATTTAGATGGTAGGCCATTTGTTGTTGGGTTTGGAGTAGAGATGCACCGATCCGATATTAATATCTGCATTGGTTCCAATATTGAAAAAAATTCTAAATCCGGTATCGGTGATAATGTGCCCAATCTTTTCAGTGTAATTCTATTTTTTGTGCTCTGAGGGACGTCATGGTTCCTTATTTGTTTTACGTTGCGTTTAGAATCATAATTTCCCTTTCTGAATCATTTGAAAGAAGTTTTGTTACAATTTTATTTTTGCACGTTGGACCAACGTAGTCAACCCATTGTTTTTGTCAGTTTCTTTATCATTTATTTTACATTGGCTGTTCTACTCTTAACTGAATGAACAAATTAGATCTGTGTTATTTTTACGTGTTTCACCAAGCTTGAGAAGCTATTGGTGTATTTAAATGTGCTGTAATGGGGCAGAGTTATCAAATATATTTGTAATTTAGTACATTTATGTCTGCATTTAAAAAAAAAAAAAAAAAAAAAAAAAGCGTTTTTAGTAAATTCAGCACTTTGTTTCTGCAACAGCCGATAGTAAACCTCAGATACCCGTGTTGGTATCGGAAGTGAAAAAAGTGGATTGTGCCACACTATTTGCATGTCGGTACAACGGATCGAACAGAACAGTATTGGATCTCCAAAGCTTTGGATATTTCTTCAGAAACTGACGCCGCATGAAGCCTGTCGGTACATAGTGGGAGAAGCCGCAGTAGTGCTCTCTATCAGGTTATTGTTTTATGACCAGCACATGTTGACTGGTTATTGGTTTTGTTAGGTTGTGAATTCATAAATCTTAGCTTGAAGTCACTCAGAACTTTTATCAAGATTTCCTGATCTAGAAGCAAACGTCCTTGTCCTGGAGGGGAAAGAAAAAAGCCAGAATGAAAACATCCAGCTCTTTGCAGCAGGTATAAATGTGTACTCTGACCCGGCTAATCTCTCCTTTTGACAATATAAAAGGCTTGAGCAAAGTCTTTTGAGCTTGAGCCGCCGCCGCTGTTGTCACTGACAATATTTCAACCCATAATAACAGTCCTACCTCCTGGTTATATATGACCTTGTGCAAACAGCTGATGTTCAGGAAAATCTTTTACGGTCCACCGTAGGTGTTCCGGAGCAGCGAGCGAGCCCGAGTGTGCTGCCATTCTCCCCAGAAACGGGGGCAGAAGTCACTGACATTGTTCTTAATCTTCAAAATGCCATCGGACCCTGTAGCAGGCTTACATTTTTAATCCTATTAGTGAACCTCGACTGCGCTCGAACACAGACGGCAGCATCTTTGGGTGGAAGAAGAGAAGAAGAGGCTTTTTTTTTTAAGAAAAGAAAAAGTATTTCAACACTATCAGTTGGATCAGTGTTTCCCGTCCCTGGCACACTGCCCCTGCATGTTTTAGGTATTTTCTTGCTTCAGTCCAGCTGATTTCAATTGATGACTGATTAACAGGCGTTTGTTGAACTGCAATCAGTTGCATCAGGCACATTAAAGCAGGGAAACCTAAAACATGTAGGACAGTGTGCCTTGAGGACCAGGGTTGGGAAACACTGAGTTAGACCATGATCGCTAACAGGAAAATGTTGATAATAGACGGCTTATCTTTTATGGCGAATCTGTGACAAAGTCATAATGGGAGAGCTTCCTAATTTTACATCCGGGGGAGGAGCAAAACTCTATTGAGGCTCAGATGAAGTGCTGAAACCGGCAGGTCTTGGAACGAGACGATGCCTCCAGAAGGGGCTTTGGATGAATCACCTCAGTTGATGCCACTTTAGTTGACTTTGCCTGAAAAACAAATCTGCTGTTGTGTGGGGCGGGGGGATGATGTGATTTTTAGCAGGCCTCTATTATTGCTGTTGTTGATATCTGCCTGAGACGAGGCGTTTGTGACTGCTTTAACTATTACAAGCACGGCCCACCCAGTTATGCACACATCTCGTAGCTGTATAGCCAGTTGCATACATCCCAGTGAAACGTGTTGCAAATGTTTTCCAGACTTCATAATTACAGCACACCCTGTTATGTGACACGGTTTTGCATTTTGAAGTCGACTTCATTAAAGCTTTTCCAAGGATCACTCGACTGGTGGTTAACATTTTCAAACAGTAACGATAAAGAGCTTGCATTTAAAAGAAACAAAACGTCTCATTCACTCTACACAATGAATAAAAGATGGATTTTATTCATATGTCATACTTTTACTCCGAATTTGAAGATTAAGGCTTAAGCAATCAGCCCTCCCCATCTCTGATGCGTGAATTCACAAGGTGAAAGTCGGACGTTTCATACCAAGCCCGCTGCAAAATCCAATGTGGTCGCATATAAAAGCCAACACCAAGCTTTAATACCATTAATAAAAAGAAAAATGGCCACACCACTGACATTGCTTTTATGCTTCAATTAAACACCCCATAATCCTGTGCTGCATCGCAGTCGCTGTCACGTGACCAAACGCCACAAGATCAGCCCTTCAGAAACGAGGTGGAAAAATAAACATCGGTTCTTATCACCAGCCCGGTTTTACTTATTAACCAATATGTTAAATGCATTACTATCATCAGCCAACACCAATGTAATTGCCGACCTAGCGCTAAAGTGAAACATTATTGATATAAAAGGCTCTTTCTATTTACGGAGAAAAGCATTGACTTGCTAATAGTAGATCAGCCTGGCCACTGAGCAGCATTCAGGCTGATTTCCAAACTTGGAATGAGAACACAGTGGAGGGGATAATTAAACTTTCATGAAGAGACGCTGTGTGAGATTATTATAGTTCTCTTACCTGCAGCAGCCTGATGTTATATCACTGAGTGTTTTAGAAAAGTGAAGAAATCTTCAGAGCGGAAAAAGGTCAACAGCTTGACTCCCTCTTTTTTTTTCATTCATTTATTTATTTATATATATATATATTTTTAGCTGACTTTAAGACAAATTTCTGGATCCTTGAGGCACAAAGTACTATTACTGCAGATCCTTCCTCCCATCAGTCTTTACAATTCGGCTGTTATTTGCAGTTTCCTCATTTCACATAAGATTTCTGTTATTTGCACATTTTTTGTAAATAGCCTGTTTTTTTTTTGGGGGGGGGGGGGTTTGCACATATATACTTTTGTTTCTTTACATTCCAGCTGCACATTTCTTTTAATATGAGTGTGTCATTTTCAACAACTGTACTGTATTATATTTTTCTTATTTTGCAGCTTTGCCCTTGACGTATAGTCTGCAACTCTGCATGCTCTCAATTACCTTAACTTCCTGTTGTGACACATGAATTTCCCCGCTGTGTGACAATAATATGACTTTCTATTCCAGGGATATAAGCATTTTCAGTTTGTGTCGATTGAATTTGACAGAATGAACCAAAGTGAAATCAGCCTCTGTGATGATTCCTTGACTCCGTTTGAAATGACATTTATTTTCTACAAGTACTGATAACAAAGCCACAAAACTTCACTTCAAAAAAAAATGTAAACTATCCCATTGTGTGTGATACCGTTCTCAGATTCGAATAAATAAGTAGAACTTGTTCCTGGTTCATCATGGTCCACTTCAGTTCATACTGGGAGTTTTTAACATTTTCTCCACTGCACTTAATCTTTTGAGAAGTTTTTTCGTGTGCTCCGGCTCTTTTTGGCTGCGCTCATTAGTTTGACATCCCAGCGAGTTTCTCTGTGTTTACCATGCAGCTAATGTGTCAAAATGTCTTCTGGGCACCAGAAAAGCTCGGCCCGAGTACCACAATTGATACTTGTGCCACAGTTTGAGAACTGTTTGTTCCAGATGGTTGGAAATGCCAAGATGTACAAATTTGACCAAAACTACGATTCTTTTTGTGTGAGAATTATCCCTTACTTTTCTAGAGTTTGATCAGAATGACTTTCACTGTAACTTTTCTAGATTTGCTTCAAACTCGCCGAGCTCTCCTATCTTGAAATCGAAAAATGGGGCCGTCTCCAGGTGACCGGATGAGGGTAAAATTACAATCCAGCTCAAGGGTAAAAAACCCCCAAAAACCTGGAAACCGTGACTCTTGGTGCAGCTTTTCCGCTAGCTTTCGACTCGCTCCAAGTGCGGCGTGAAATAAGGACGTATAAATTTAGAACTGAAAATGTTCACATTCAAACTTCTCTGTATTTCATATTTACTTTGGAAAAAATAGAAGAATTTAAGGGCCGTAATTCAGATGTTCTGCCATTATATGGTGCTAAAATAGTAAAGGTGCCACCGATTAATGGATATTATTAGCAATAAATATGAAGTTGCTGTTTTCCTTCTCACTTTGCACCTTTTTATATTTTTTGGCCTGTTTGATGAGGTTTGTTCAACTCCTTCCTGTTTCTGTAGAAAACTTACCATAAACATGCTTATATGCACGTGTGGCTTATTGTGTCACTGCGAGGACTTGTCTTCTGTGCTGATAACTAAATTAGATTTCTTTTAGCCTAATGATCTGCTGGTCATCCGTAAAAGCAGGTCAAGCTGAAAATTGAATGATTCTGGTCACCAGTCAAAAAAGCGATCGGCGCTTCCAATATAACGTCGCTCTGTCTTCGATATGCGCATGCACACAGTTGGAACCATAAGTTTACCCACATTGTGCAAAACAGAGATGAGAATAATGCTGTCTGACATTAAATCCATCCCGACTTTTCCTGTTTTAGATCTGCTTTTAGAATTTTTAAAAGCTTTTTTGAATTTCAAAAGTTTCCATTTTCTTAGTTTCTGGTAGAATTTTCTTATTGGACTGAGATCTGAGCATTTGGATTGTCTTTTTAAGACATTGGCTTTGTTGTCCTTCAGTCACTATGTTTGGGGTCATTGTCTGTTTGGAAGAGCCCAAACTCACCATCTGGGCTTTTTTCTCTAGTTGTTTAAAAGCATCGTAATCTTAGTGCATGCAAGATTCTTCTGACTCAAGAAATCAAAAGTGAAAAGTATTAACAAAATAATAATAACACTTGTGTCTGCATCGACAGTCGACCAATGGTTTCTGGGAAGAAATTTTAATTGAATTTAACTTAATTGTTCTTTGGGATTAATAAAGTGCTTTTGAATCGAGTTCTTGAAACATCCAATCTGGTTTTTCAAACTGAAAAAAAAAATAAATAAATTCATGCTCAGACTAAAGTTCAAGGTTCACACTGAATATCGTCCTACGAAATGCAGGTAACAGGAACGTTTCAAAAGCGTTTCTTTCAATGAATTCCTTTGCAGCAGGCATTTTCACGGCGTTCAGGTTTACAGGTGGTGTTTATACCCATCTCAGCAATAGTGCACCCTGGATGCATTACTAGACCCCCCCAGCGAAGGGCCTCTTCAAGTAAAACTAATTGGTAGGCAAGTTGTGATCAAAACATATACTGACGACTCCTGCGGTGTGTGCATTATATTTCTGTTTGGTGAACATACTGTGATAATGATGCCTTGCACCTCCATATTTGCAGGTCCACTGTGGTCTGTTAGTGTGCTGAGATTTCTGCAGGGAGCAGCCATTAATGTCACAAAGAGGCTGAATCACGGGCACGCTCGCTTTGGTCCGCCGAGAAATATTTTAAGCGGCCCTTTGACTTGAACGTATTGAAAGCGTGTCAAGTAGCTAAAATGTGTTTTCTTCCAGACGTTCCCTCCTTCCTCTGCATAAGAAAACGAATTATTTTCTTTCTGTTTTGCGATCCGGATTTCCAACTCGCCCATGAATCACGGTGATTAAATCTGAAGGCTCACCTTGCAGTGTCGGGTCTGATTGCAGGTTGCGATTCGGAGATTACTGCTGACCTTGTTCCCAGCTTTAATAGGCTAACAAAGATGGAGAGCCAGTCATGACGTTGAAAACCTGGAAAAAAAAAAAAAATTAATATTCAGCAAACTGCGCTATACTCTCTTTGCTCTTTCTCCCCCCTAATTTAGATAAGCCTTACATAATCTACTCTGGTGCTAAATGTTGAGGCAGGATTTTTTTCAAAAGCTGAATTAAGAGATGAAGCTTCACAGTGATCTAATTTTGTTCCTTTTTGCACTATTAGCTCTGAACTTTGGAGTTAACTCTCTGATTTATGGGTAGCCCTATACGGTCTGATTAGCTGGAGAACAGTTTTAGGAGCCACAGATCATCTTTGGCTGTCTAGACAGTAAGTGTGAAGCACAAGGCTTTTCAATTGAGCCCTTTGCTTCTTTTTTTTTTTTTTTTTTTTTCCTGCCTGAGCAGAATGGGCTCGAATACAAACTGATGTTTACCTGGTGGAAAATTGTACCTCTGAATGCTTTAGTGGCTGGTAATACCACTGCTCTTTTTCTGGGGGATGCAATAACAGAATACCTGTAAATATGGTCAAACATGCAAACACTGTATTCTTAAAAGCTTAGATCATAATCACATTTTAATCCCCCCCCTCCAAAAATGCTTTAAAAAAAAAAAAAAATTCTAAATAGCATTAAGTTTTTCCTCTTTCTCATTTGAGAAAAATCTGAACCAAAGTCGTTTTACATCACTGGAAAGAAGCATTTGTGCAAATACCATCTTAAGTAACCCTTAAGATATAAACATGGAGGTGCAATACGTCTGTGTTACAAATCAACTAACCAAAAACTAGCCGAGATTAGCTTGATGATTAGCCTGCCTACGTGCTCAGGTAGCCAGATTGCGTTCAGCTGATCTTAGCAATAATAGTTTTAAACAGTATTACCACAATAAGAGGGGCAGGTGGTGCTCTGTTTGTTTTGGTACCCGGATGATCCAGACATACTTGCATGAAGTTGCATTTTGCAAGCGAGAGGTGCAGTGAGCATCCTTCTTTAAGCTAGCTTACCAACAGTGGATAGCAAAAGTTAGTGGGAGGGACAGCATATTATTTACAACCAGAGAGAAGAACTTTAAATCACTGAAATGGGATGATATTAGGATTGTTTTTTTTTTTTGTTTTTTTTTTTTGCAGCAAGGTTGAAAGCATTTAATGCTTAAAACTTTAGAATGCCTTGGTGCTGGGAATCAGCCCTTGGTGTATTTCATCTAAAGTAAGCTGCTGTTATATCGCTCGTTTAAGTGGCCCTTGGTAAAGCATAAATGTTATTGTGCAGTATCATAAGCAGAAGGCATACCTTTGTAGGAATGTTTTTGTATCCCCTAAAGTAGGCTGGTAAGCCTCTTGTGGATCATAACATCGTTTTTAGAGAGCTAAAACCGAGGCTTGCTCCCTCAGGTGAAACTGTGAATACACGCAGTTCAGATTAGCAGCGTTGCTTTGGCACATTAACGGACTAAAGCATCGTTTTCTTTTCTGCTTGGTTCTTCAACTTCCACTGAAGCTGAAGAACCAAATTTGGATTGTTTAGATCCCCTGCCGAGTAATGAAAAGTTTAGTTTGGCCATAAATGTGATTGGACCAATCTAGTTATGTCATATTTCTTTTTTCTCCCACCACCATCTGTCACTATCCCACTGTTACAGTAAACTGTCTCTTCCTTGGATGAATAGTTTCATGTATGAAAAGTGCTCCAGCAAGGAGTCATCAAATAGTGCCGTAGAGAAGAGGTCTGTTGGAAGTGGAAGTGTTTGATTGCAACAATCTGTTAGAATTGATCTATGTCAGCCATTTACCTCATGATTGGCTCTGGATGGTGATTGGCAGACTGAATGCTGAAAAGTCTGAATGTATTTTTATTCATTTTGTTTGTGGCTGGCGGCATCACAGCTGAACTGACAGTTGTTTCTGTTTTGTAAATGTACCAACAAAGATTCTTTTCATGCATTTGTTTATTGAAACTCGATGTTGTTGACTGGATTAAAGTTATTTTTATTTTATTTTTTTTAAGCTTTGTTGCCATCTGTCAATTTTTGATGAATTGGCAAAGTTTGCCAATTTCATTCTGAGTTGTATTTAAAATAATAATTTTGAAATGTTGGCAGCCTTTTGCAAAAGTGAAGGCACTAATATACATCCTCTAGAAATAGAGGCTATTTTGGTGATGCTCACTAATATAAGATTAAAGACCACAAAATTGAATCTATCTTTGCTTTAGAAATCAGTAAAATCCTTTTTCACCATTATTGCGCTCTCACATTAGTTTTTTTTTATTTTTATTACCTCTAGTGACAAGAAGGTGAGGAGGAAAACAAATTGCTGTAACAAATTAGTTTTCTCTAAAATACTGTATTGGCAAGTCAAGAGAGACACAAATGTCAGCTGCACAATCGCAGGGAATCGCTTCTTCGTCTCTATTTTCTCAAACTCTTCCATATTTACACACATATCGTGTGCTGTGCTTGGTGCGTCACTGGATCATTTTCTTTTATTGGATATTTCTCTTAGTTTGAAGTAGTACACCGCCTATTTTCAACACCCCGGCATAAATTTAGCTGTTTTCTAGATAAATTTTAAAAAATTGGCTCTGTAGAAACTTAATTTGCCTCCGTTGAGATGAAAGGGGTGGTTGTTATTTTTGTTACAGCAGCGCGCGCCTTCCTCATTAGGGCCTTTAGTATTCCCTTCCAAGTTGTGTGCCGAAAGCTGTACTTGTAATTCCAACTTGTATTTCCAAGGATCACATGCAAGTCTGCGTCAGCGCACACCATTTCAGATCAAATTTGAGAAAGTCCCCGTCATTTATATATTTCTCTTTCTCCCCGGGTTGGCAACGAGAACAAGGGATTCTGGTCATGTTGCGTTAACGCTGATTGGCTGCCAGCTGCTGCTCAGACCGTTTCAGCCGCGGTGTTCCTTAATTGTTGTCTAATCTACTTCAATGCTAAATGATTTAGAGTGAATCAGGCTGACTTTGATGTAACATCAGCATGCACATAAAGCTGAACTTGTGCCAGCCAGGCTTTATTGGAGCGCACAGGAGGGGCGGTGGGGCTCCAGCATCTGAAGTTCGAGCCGACCAGAGCTGCACAGATGAGCCGCGATGCCTTCGCTTTAAACAGCGTGGCGTCCCATCTCGCTCTGCTTGGACTCCCACCCTGGGCGTGCTGCCACGCCGTTGCCAGGCCCCAGACGCCGTGTCAAGTCGGTGAATGGACCATTGTCTCTCCTGGCATGGTTGGAGGCAGATGTCATTTCTTCACTGTAATTTCCCGGTGATTCATGCGATTGTCTGCATTGTAAAGAAATCACTTCTGACAGTTATCTCTTTAAATTATAGAGGGGGGGGGGGGGTCATTTTTTTATTTTGTTTTGGGGGTTTTGGTGGGGGGGGGGGGTTTCTTCACTCTATTTCTTGATGACTCAATAAGGCATCTCACAATTACAGCGTGATTATTCTCACTTGTGGACATGCATGCAGAAGACTGCCGGCATTGTGGATTAATGTAATTAGGTCAGAGCAATACAATATCCATCAAAACAGCATAAATGGGAACAGGCCAAAACTTAAGATGTTTTAGTTTTAGGGGGGGAAGTGATCCAAACTTATGCTTGAAAACACGTCTAAAAGCTGACTTTTAGTTTGGGATGACTTGTCTGTTTCAAGACACGCCGATGGAAAATCTTCCTCTGTGAAGGAAGTCACAGAGAAGACGTGTATACACACATTCACTGATCTGCCAAATGTTCGCATTCAGGCTGAGGTGGGATGAGCTGAGCCAGTCGAAGCGTGCCGAGAAATCTGGCCTCCAGTATCGAGCATTATCGCCGTGCAAGTCAGGGCACGGCTCTGCTCATAGTTCCTGCGCCTCCTTGCGAGATTAAGCAGCTGTGCGCGCGGCCGCGGCTCCCATCAAGTCAAGACAAAGTCCTCAACCTTCAGCAATGTTGCAAAAGGGCTTCTCTTTCGCAATGCCACTTTGGTAGGTTTGCAAGCACACGTCTGGGTGAGCGATCCCTGCCATAAATGTGGAGGCTGGAGGTGGGAAGGTAAGGTGTTGCCTTCAGCAGCACCGGTAGGTGGACGCGGGAACGTGCAGGAGGACGGCGTCTGCAGGTGGTGCCATTTGGCGCAAACTAAACCGGTGACACTATTCATCAAAGGCCTGCGAGAAGGCGGATGATCAAACGCTATCAGCTCATTGGCTGCGTCAGAGAACACAAAGGTTAAAAAAAGCGTACAGTTTTACAACTGCCATAATTTTTGTTGTCTTGCTGTTTAAACTTCTGTTCTTGAGGGCAGAGAAATTGACACTCTGAATGAAACCCTCCCCAGATCTTGGAGGGACGTGGCAGGAGTGTCCCCACCTGTTGCTGTGCACCACCAGTAGACCAGAAACTGGTTATAAAGTTACATTTTCAAAGTGTCCAAACCTTTTCCTCATACTGTTCCAATGACTTTCATGATGGGTAAGTTTTTAAGATAGTTGACAAACTTTAAGTTGGTCAAAAAAAAAAAAAAAACTACAGTGAAATTCTGCAGTTTGGAACCAAAATCCTAATTCTGCCCAAGCAAAGACTTTATAGATTCTGACTAATTAACTTCTAGTTATCATTCTGGTAAGGGCAAAACCCTATAATGTTCTATAAGCAAGTTTACACATGTACTATTTAATAGTGGTGTAACAATACACTCAGCTTAGGAGACAAGATACATGATATTGGGCTCATTAGAACAAAAATACATTTTACTAGTATTCTGTGGAAAATCTAAGGTATATATAAATTTTGTTTGCACAAAGAAGTAACAGGGTTTAGGTTCCTATAATTTATGTCCAAGTTTGACTTGCCTATTATTTGTCTCATTGTAAGGTGGTCCCAATATTTTTCCAACCCAAAAAATTTCAACTTTTCTTTAAAAATGGTTTTAATGTTACAATTCCTTTACTGGTCTCACTCTTTTAAAGAATCTCTGTTCACTGTAACAATCCAGTTAAGGTTTGTCGCTAACTTTAGCGCCATTAGCAGCTAACAGTTAGCCGTTTGCTCTGGCAAGCCACTCCAGAAGTGATGCTTATTGAATCTGTTCATGCAAGCGAACAACTGGAGAACTATTTCCTCTCTTCCTTCAGAAATGGGTCTTGAGGAAAGAGCTTTATTTAACATTTTGGAAAAAGACCGTAACGTAACAAAATGTGGAAAAAGTGAATTGCTGTGAATACTTTCCGGACGCACTGCGCGCTCACAAAGAAAACTTCAATCTGACATGAAATCTGGTGTCCTCTTTGTATTTTGCAATAACTTCTCATTTTTTCCACCTGGAATACTCGATATGTTGCATTGTTTTAGCAGCAGTAAATATTCATGTTGACTTTCTTTTCTTTGAAAAAACAAACAAGTCGGCAGCTTGCACAACCTGCAAGCTTTGTCTAAATAGCATAAAACGGGCATTTTTATTCAAAGTTATACCCACCAGTCTTATACCTCTTTGCAGCTTCACAGTGTAGCAGCCCAGTGAAACGCCAAACCCCGCCTGGAGGCATGAGATTCGATTGAGAACAGTCAAAAGGCCTCGGACGCCTGAGTCACTCAAGCTTGCTCGCTGCTCTAAAACTGAGGAATAAATCTTAGCTTTACATCTTCTGTAGAGCAACAAGGAGGATGAACTGGCTTGATTTGTTGGTGAGAAACTGCAGACCACTCAGGCAGAACTTTTTTCTTTCTTGTTTTTTTTTTTTTTTGCTTTACCCACTGTGTCCTAATTGATGGGGGGCGAGTTTTTTTTTTTAAAAAAAAAAAAGTGGGGTGAAACCTTTTTTTTTTTTTTTTTTTTTTTTTTTTTTTGAAAGCAGCACCTCCTTTTTTCTTTTTTTTTGCCACAGTAATGAAACAGATATATTTTTTTTTTTCCCCCTTTAGCGATCTACAATTATGACCCCCGTGGCGAACAGGAGCTGCGTCTGCAGGTGGGGGACACGGTGCACATACTTGAGAAGCTGGAAGGTGAGTGGCAGCCATGACGTTTCCCTGTTCACCGCTCTAAAAACATGATCTTAGAGCGACGTCCTGTGCGAAGGGTGTGTGTCTCTGTGTGGTGCTGTTCCTCTGCACCGTGTCACTTCGGTTTTTGTCCATTTCTGATCCCCAGGCTGGTACAGAGGCTACACACTCAGAAAGAAGGCACAGAAGGTATGGACATCGCAAGAGCTGCATTGTGCTGTGGCTCATTCTGTGATGTGGCTGTATTTACTATTACTTCCTGATTGTTTCCTCAGGGCATCTTCCCGGCTTCCTACATCCACTTAAAGGAGGCCACAGTCGAGGGAATAGGGTGAGATCTCAAATCAGCAAGCACTTCATTTTGATGATAATCCACTTTGCTCTGAGTTTGCCGTGTCGCGTTTCTGTTTGCCAGTAGCGTAAGCGCTACACTTGTAATTATCATAAGTAAGAATTAAGTAATGCTTCTCTTGGCCGTGCAGACCAACCGTTTCGACTGTTTTCGCTGTAAAAAAAACAACAAAAATTCACTCGAGTCATTCCAAATTATAGGACATGATCTGTGAACGACGAGCTGCTCTTCTGATGTCTCATTACTTTGTTTTTTTTCCCCTTTCCTTGTGGCTTATAGCCAACAGGAAATAATTATTCCTGCAGATTTACCCTTGGTGCAAGAGATAGGGGCTACCCTCAGGGAATGGGTGCAGATATGGCAAAAGCTCTTCGTGGTACGTGTGGATCACTCGGCTTCCAGTACACACAGTTCCCTCGCTGCTGGGATATATTTTCATCTTTCAAATGTTTTATTTTTATTTATTTTTTTTGCTGAGAAAAAGAAAAGTTCACTGCCGTTTCTTCCTCTGAACCGCGGCGTATATATAACAAAGCGTGCACGTGTTTTTCTGACAGGCAAACAAGATAACGCTGTTCAGGAGTGTGCAGCAGATGGCCTACAGCCTCATTGAGTATCGATCTCAGATTGTGTCAGGAACGCTGCCCAAGGATGACCTTGTGGAGCTCAAGAAGAAAGTCACAGCAAAGATTGATTATGGAAACCGGTACGGCTCCCGCTCTTTTCAACGGACCCAAAAGAAATATATTCTGCTGGAAGAATTGTGAAGTTTATGCTTTTTTGAGGGGAGGGGGGCACTCTTGGTGAAGTTGTGTCATAAATCTTAAAATAAATGCCTCTTTTTATGCAGCAACATAATCCTGCACTGAAAAGTCTTACAAATCTGAGTTGAATACATTTACAGTTTCATCATAATAATGTATTGAAATGGTATTTTATGTAACAGACGGACACAAATCAGTACATAATTTAGTAAGAGTGGTAGTAAATAAAATGGAAGAAAAATAATATTCAGTTATTTTTTTTTTTTTACAAATAGGAATCTGAAAAGTGTGGCATGCATTTCTATTTATACTTCTTTACTCCAATGCCCTTAAACAAAATTCAGTGCAACTAAGTCCTGTAGTAATTACTAAAGGAATTAGTGACTGTAATTAGAATATAGTCTACCTTTAGTATTTTAATCTCAGCCTAATTAGAGATTGATTAGGCTGATCTCTGCATTTTCATTTGTAATGAAAATGGACACAGGTGTGAAACTGCCACTTTGTTAACCGACACAGGACAAAGTAGTGGCAGCATAATGCTGTGGGGGATGCATGGAAGCTGGTCAGAGTTGATGGAGCATTGAACATGGCATCCCAGGAAGAAAACAATGAAATGATTTGCATCAAACACTGTAATTTATATGTCTGAATGGCCTAGTCAAAGTTGAAATGTATTTGCCACTGGGTCTTCCAACAGGATAATAACCCTGATGCCGAACAGAGAGGAGGAGTTTTCTCAGCATCGTACCAAAAAGAATCGTCTATAGTCCCTCTCACTTGTTTAACTTTGTTAATTTTGTTCTGTTGTCAGATTATCCTCAGTTTTTTTTTTTGGTGAGATTATGATGCTGAAATAAAAGATGAATTCAAGTCTTTTCTGTTTTGTTTATTTTTTTTGCACATCTGTACCAGCTGTTTTAATGTTTTCAACATGCTGTGTGCCTGACCGTCTGCCGCGCAGGATTCTCGGGTTGGACCTGGTGGTCCGAGACGAGGCGGGCAACACGCTGGATCCCGACCGGACCAGCACCGTCAGCCTGTTTCAGGCCCACGAGACGGCGTCCCGCAGCGTGGACGACAGGATACAGGAAGAGAAGGCACGACTCCCGTCTGGTCTCGCCGCTCGCCGCCGCTCCAGTCCGCCGCGGCTGCCGGCTCCGATTAAGGTCTCGCACTCGCTCACGCCGACTCGTTTTCACGCAGACGAGACTGCAAAACCTGGAGATGAGGCGGCAGACGCTGTTCAGCTCCGTGCACACCTACAGCCTCCTCATGAACCTCAAGAACTTTGTGTGCAACATCGGGGAGGACGCCGAGCTGCTCATGTCTCTCTACGATCCCGACCAGTCAGAATTTATCAGGTCAGTAGGCGTAAATGTCACTTGTGTGATATTAATTCGTGTTACCCGGAGTCAATAATTTACTTCTAATTGGTTGTAAAGCCACTATAAAATGGTCTTTTGATTTTAAAGCCACACTATGTTACCACTTCCCCTGGTCTGTCGCTTCTCAGCAGA
The DNA here is from genome assembly GCA_010277015.1 of Poeciliopsis turrubarensis. Lineage (NCBI taxonomy): Eukaryota > Metazoa > Chordata > Actinopteri > Cyprinodontiformes > Poeciliidae > Poeciliopsis > Poeciliopsis turrubarensis. Next base: position 1,003,421 of record VMRN01000034.1, read on the forward strand.
AGTTACAACATGATAAATGAAGAATTTCTTTCAGCTATGAATAATAAAAACCTATAAAGGTTGTTCATTACTGTCCTGTAACTCTGTGCTTGATGTTGTAGCTCCGGCAGTACATTAAATAAATATGCGGAGGGTGGAATAATATAATGAAATGCATTGTTTCGGAGCTTAAAAGCATGTTTTGGACTTTCTGAAGTTGCAAGATAAATTCTTGGAGAAAAAGGAAAAAGCACAAGAAAACACTAGTGTCTCTTCTTTGGGGGAGATTTGAATTTAAAGATGTATTATTCAGGAAGCAGTTCAGATTTGCAGGGTGAAATGGGTTTTCTTTTCAGCTGACAGAGGAAAAACTGACTCTTTAAGAGGAATGTTTTTAATCAGATTTGCCTCCGTTTTTGCTGCTACATGACGTAAAAGCACAACAACGGTGCGAAGCGGTGATGTACCGCCCAGGGGTCGGGGTCACCAGTGCAGCAATCTGGGGACCCAGATCTGGGTGAAAATATTTGGTTTTAGTGTTTTTAAAATGCATTGATATTTTATGCATTATTTTAGACATTTTCATAGAAATCAAACCCTAATTAGTGTGAGGCTTTCAATCTTTAGAATTTTTTTTATGCTGATAAACGACACAAGTCTGTCTTAATATGACGATAACACAAGCCCAAGGCCTAACTCTCCACTCCATGCATGACGGAGGCAACAACATGAAAGCTGTTTATGATTTTTCTTTTAGAAAAATAAATCAAGCAGGTTTAAGCTCCTGCACCATAAAAGCACTTAACCATGTCTCTTTCTGTTTATTGCTATCAAGCCACAATGTGGCCAGTTTGGACCAATGCCCATTTGGAGAACCCGTTTGACATCTTTAGACGTTTCTTTAAGATTTCTAAATGATTCTCTATCTTCATCATTTTTACAAAGAAGCAGCTAAACCCAATACGTTATGCCGACCCAGTACTTCATAGTCGCGAGGTTCTCACGCTCCGTTTTTTTGCTCACCAAATATAACAATAGGCAACATGGTGAAATCGTTTTTGCTCCATCAAGCCACAGGGCAAGCCTCCAAAATATGAAAGTCTTTGTACCAGAGAGCATCTGCACAGTGAAACCAGCCTTTCTTCTGATGCATTTGAAGTCATGGCTTCTTCCTCTTGCAGTGGCCTTTCAGCCCATTTCATTGTTGCCAAAAATGATTTTTTTGTGTGTATGCCTCAAACATCTGCTGGAAAGAAAGAGGTGGTGAATACGTGTGTGTGTGTGTGTGTGTGTGTGTGTGTGTGTGTGAATATGTATGTATATATATATTTTCTTTTTTTTCTCAAAATCACTTTTGGGATTCTGCAGTCTTGTCCAAGGATGAACCAGATTTGTGTAGGTCCAAAATTCTCCTGTATTGTGATTTTGGCACAAAAAAGTCACTGTATTTTTATTACCGAAAGATGATTTAGGGAAATACAAAAAAAACATTAACTTTTAGCAGGAAAAAAAAAGACTTGGGCCATTATTTTAGGAAGTTGACAATATATAAACTCATGATTTAAAGAATTGCATAAAAAATCTTCATTATTCTGGCATTTGGGAAACATTTGACAGGAAGCATTTCATCTGATTAAAATTAGGCAAAACATGTTTTATTTTATATAGACAGAGTATGCAAAAATCTGTACTTAGCATTACGTATGTAGCTATTAAAATATGGTAATTTGGGCACCAAAACGGGCTCCGGCCCAGCAGCCCACATTCTGCTAATTGTGGCCCTGCACGTCACAGATATGCCACTGAGACCTGAAGCAGGATATTATGTGCGTTTTTTAAAAATGGAGGGCAGCTTTGTTTTGCAGCTAAGCCCTGCTCTTGGGAAGTGACAGCACTGATTATAAACGGCATGGATTTTTATGAATTTTAATATCGTAAAACTAAAAATAAAAGCAGGAGTATGAACATGGCCCGACTGCGGGAGCATTTGGCGGCAATTAAGACAATAAGCTCGACTCATTCATTTTTAAGAGTCAAGAGTTTCGGAAAGCTCTGTTGGGATCTACGAGATGACACGGTTACTAATCAAACAGTGCAAGTAGTTTAAGATTTATGTGATGCATATTTTCTGTTTATCAGGTGATGGGAAGGAAATTATAAAGAATTGCTGCATGGCCTGCTTCCATTTTTCCACTTGTTCCGACGGCTCAGATAATGCGCTGTCTAACTGTGATTCCTATTTGAATTCATGCAGCGAGAACTTCCTGGTGCGCTGGGACAGTACGGGAATGCCGAAGGAAATTGAAAAACTCAACAACCTGCCGGCCTTATTCACGGTAACTGAGTCTCAATCTGTTGACTGTATTCCCTTGATTTTAAAGACGTAAACAGTCTGAACCTTACCTGAAAGACTATTTGTTTCTGCTCGAAATTTAATGACAGGTTTTGTAAATTACTCACTTTCATGGGTGGCTAGGTCGATGAGTTGTGCTGCTGCCGTTTGTTGTACTCAGAGAGTCGGGAGTCCAAGGATACGAGCAACGGAGCTACCAGGAATTGGAGTTTTGGAGCAGAATCAAACCCTTACCGTCAAAGGCATATGAAAGTTAATTATTTGTGTCCTACGAATTAAAAAGTGAGACACTTACAGACTCTTCAGATACAAAGTGGAAGGTTTTTAGTATTTACCTCAACTTGCAGCTATTGAAAACCGCAACATTCAGTTTCTGAAATAATTTGAATATTGCACGAGGACAATAAGATAAAGATTATCGACGAAATGTCGGCCTACTGAAAAATATGTCAATTTACTCCACAGTATTCACACTCAATACTTGGTTGGGGTTCCTTTTGCATGAATTAAGCATCAATGCGGTGTGGCATGGAGGTGACCAACCAGGGTTTCTGCTGTGGTTTATCTTCCTCTTGACAATGAAACAAATTCAGTGTGGCAGTCATTTTAGAGCTACTTCCCGCTCTAAAATGAAACCAGCGCCTCCTTATGGCTTGTCAGCATGAAGAGGTTATGTCAAATTTCTTTGTACGTGACTGCTGAGATGTTGGACTCCATAAAACCCAGTGGACCAGCAGCCACAGATGACACGGCTTCTCAAAGCATCGCTGTTTGTGGAAAACGTCACGTTGGACATCAAGCAGCTTAGATTAATCTCCACTCTTCCTCCAGATGCTGGGACCATGATTTCCAAATGAAATGCAGTTTCATCTAAAAAGAGGGCTTTGAAGCGCAGAGAAAAAGTTGTCATTTTTCTCCTTGGTCCAGTTGAGACACTTCTAACCGTCTTTTTTTATGAACACAAGAAACTCAGCGGCTGCAGCTCTTTTCCTGATCCATCTGTGTGCATAGTTCCTGTTAAAGCCATGAACCCAGATTCAGTTTCTCCCTAACAAATGTTCGACTATCTTCTCAAGACCTGCATGTGTCCCATTACTTTTTCTTCCATTCAACTTTCCGTCAGATTGAATACTTTGCGAACAGCCAGCTTTTTATCATTGCTCTTCATTGCGATTTGCCTTTCTTGTGTAGAATGTCGAATGGACAAAGTTCATTTTCCAAGATGGCGTCTTCTGTTGGCCTGTGTCACTTTCTGCTAGCATGTGGAGATTTCACCACCAAACAGACAAAATTGAGGACTCTGGTCTCCTTTCTCTGTGACAGAACTTTCAACTTTCAATTAGCTGTCAGCTGTAAATGTCTAAATTGGAAACAAACGCTTAAGACGCACTGCATCTGGAAAGTATTCACTGCACTGCACTTTTTCCACACTTTGTGATATTGCAGCCTTTTGCCAAAATCAATTAAATTAATGTCTTCCCTCAGGTCTTCATTTGTAGTACGTAAGAAAGGAAATAGTTCTGGATTTGTTGGCTTATGCGACAGTCTGTGAATAGCTGGCCATCACAACTAGCTAACTGTTAGCCGCTAATGATGCTAAAGTTGGCATCCGCCAAACCTGAACTGGACAATTGTGCACTGCACAGCGTGAGGTCTGCGCAACTACTTTGAATGTTGAAAACATATTTTTAAACGGTGTGTTTTTGCTCATTAACAATAAAAAAAAATTAAAAATGGCATATATTCAGGAAATATTTTCCATATTGTCAAAATGTGTGTAGAACTTTGAGGAAAGAGGTTAATTTAATACAATTTGGAACAAGGATATAACGTAAAAATTGAACACTTTGTGGATGCAGTGTATGTTTTACTTTTTGAACCAAATTACTAAAGTATAGATTTCAAATATATTTTAATCGTATGCATCCATAAAAACAAAGGCTGAGATACTAGAACACAGACTTCATCATATTTTCCCCCAACATTTACACTCTGCTTTTGTCCTGCAACCTTTACTGTCATGTCTGCGTCTCTGGCCATGTGATCATTCATAATAAACTATCGATGACAGGAGAAGGTCACTGCCTTTGTATCTAATGTACCTCGTATGTCGCCGCCAATCAGCTTTGTTTGCCTTCCTCGCGCGCAGGACCTGAGCAGCAGCGATCTGATGAGGCAGCGGCTCTTCCTGGTGTGTCAGATCATCAGAGTGGGCAGCATGGAGCTCAAAGAGGGCAAAAAGCAAACAGGTGGCTTACGGAGGCCGTTCGGCGTCGCCGGTGAGCTGCTAATATTACTTCATAATCATCGGCAATAAAAGCCCCTTTTTTTTGTTGTTGTCGCACAGCTGCAGAGAGTGGGTCTTTTAAGGTGCAGGAATGAAAGATGGAACAAAAAGAAAGGGGAACACCTGTTTCCTGACCCAGAAAATGCTTTTGCTCTGCCCTGGCGAGAGAGTTGGTGGAAACTGGCTTTTAGGCTCTGGCCAGATGGTTAGTGAGTTAAATGAGAAATGGTTTCCTCCAGCTCTTAAGCAAATGGAATAAAAATCTGAGTGTTAGTCGAAGCCAGGAAAAAGGGGGGGAACAAAAAACAAATAAAAAAAAAAAAGAAAACGCAGCACACTGGCAGCAGAACCGGGAGGAATTTAAAGGAATTTATCAGCTCAGGAGATCGAGAACCCCTCAATCTGTTTAGCTGCCTGTGCCAAATAACTCGGCAACGTTCACCTTCTTTCTCCTACAGCAGCATGCCGAAAAGTCCCATCTTTAATTTGGAGAAATGAGGTTTTCATGTACTAAGCAAAGTCGCCAGTGATGCAGTAGAGTCCCCCCTGCTGTTAACAGGTTCTCCAGCCTTTGTTTTTGCCAAACGGGAAGAAGAACATGGTCTTCTTATGTAGCATTTCATAAAATTGGGCCATTTAGAGAGAGGCATCTTCAGCTACTCTTCTTTAAATTGCTTTTCTAAATCAGAAGTGTCCAAAGTTCGACCTGGTTGCAATTTGTGGCCCCCGGAGCGATTTATTTATTTATTTATTTTAATAAATTATTAATTTTTTAAATTCAAGAATGATGTAGTTTTACCTCTCAATCTAGGTGATTCATGTGCATGGAAACTTTTTTAATTTTTCATAAGAACAAAATTATTAACGACTAATTAAAATCTTCATATAATGAAAAATGTTAAGTCCAACACAATATATTAATCTATTGTATAACCAAGCTTTATTATTAAATAGGACCACAACAAATCACTGATTTTTTTTTTTTTTTTTTTTTTTTTTTTTTACTGAAAAATGTGGTTTTGAATGTTGCACCGAAATCCTCTTCTAATTTGTTAAACTTGGTAACTTAAAGCAAAAATTATTAGCTTAATCAAAGTAAGCATTATACAATATTTTAACTTTATAACTCTGGAAACTTTGGGTGAACTTTTATTTGGACATTTCTTTACATATGAAGAACCTCTTTACTTAAATGACATGTTTGTTTTTCTCATTTTTAGTTGCTAAGGCACATTATATTGACATTCCAGGGAAGTAATCTTATAAATAAACGTGTTTATCGTTGCAGTGATGGACATAACAGACGTCGCCCGAGGCAAAATAGACGATGAGGACAAGCAGCATTTCATCCCGTTTCAGCAGTGAGTCTTCTCATGTTGTCATGCTTCATTTATGTGATGCCACCTCAGTGAGAGGAGCTTGTAAGTTAGACTAGCGTTCTCCCTTTGATTCCATCTTCTTCTTTTGCAATCGTGCTGTTTGTAAAGAACGAACGAAGAAAAAAGAACTTCCTGAGTGTTGCGGCTCGTCACAGGCCGACCGGGCTTTCGTGGCTCGTGCACAGCAGGAGGGATCAGGATGGTGTTTTCGCAGAGATCTTAGATGGAAGAGTCGTAAACACAGCCTGGTTGATTGTTGTTATGTAAACCAAATTTCTAATGCATTGAACCGGAGTTTGTTTCTCTTCACTGCTTCATAAATGGGCTGCTTTCCCCCCTCGAGAACCTACAGATAAACAAACATGTCTTAGTAGCCCAGAAGATAACTCAGGACCTATCAATGCTTGGGTAATTGTTTTAAATATTACATGTGCGTAATTCTTCTCCCCCGCCGAACTGAAGCGGTCCTCGGAGGGTTGCATGCAAATAAAGAGCGTTTGGTACATTTTATCTCCTGTGCAGAGGATGAATTCAACCCGCCGGATTCTTTGTTGGTCTTCTCCTGCCGTGACAAATGAATTTCTCTTTCATTAACACCCGGCGACTTATTTTGCTGTCCTGACAGCAAATTGGATGGTTCGAAAATGATTCCAGCAAAAGGTCACGCTAAATGAAATTTTAGAAAAGCTAAAGAGTGGGATAACGGGGAGCACCGATATCTGAAACGCTGCCATGCTTCTGAAACCATCAGCAAAGCCATCGAAGTCATCATCGACCGCCGGTTCAGCTGTGCTGCCAGTTTTTGTGAGAAAATGTGCCACAAACGAGCCACAGTGCTGAGCTCTTTATTTACGCCATCTCCTGTATGTTACATGTGTGCACTCACTTCCTGATATTAACCGCATGAAGCCCCGTCTGGTTTTTGTGCGTCTCACAGAGGAGAAGCTTTATAATTGAAACTGGTTTCACAATTACAAGGATTTGGAATAAGTAACGACAAATATGACCAGTACAGAGAGTAGTGCATTGTCGTATTGTAGAAGGAACTTTTTTTTATTATTTAAAGTTTGGATTATTGTTCAACATCTGTTCAGCACATACAGTTTTGAACTTCTTTTAAACAGATTAATAAACTGAAAAGACAACAGAAATAAATGTAGAAATTAAAATCTGAGAAAATATATTTTGTTCTGCTCTGCAACCCTTAAATAAAATCCAGTGCAACTGATCAGTATTTACCTAATCAGTCTGTAGAGTCCACCTGCCTCTCATTTAATCGAAGTATAAATTTAGATGTACTGCAAAAACCTCAGAGGTTAGGTTGAGAACAATACACTGCAAAAACCACACAATCGTACCAAGTGTTTTTGGTCGAGTTTCTAGTGCAAATATCATACCATTTTCCTTTATCTTTAGCAAGATTTTAAGTCAATAATTCCTTAATATTGATTTTAAAGAAGTATTTGTTCCATTTGCAGATTTTTTTTCACTTTTAACATGGGAAAATCTTTTTTTTTTTTTTTTTTGTAAGTGAAATAATCTGGCAGTGTTACTAAAACTTGTTCATCAATATTAAAGAATTATTGACTTAAAACATGCGTCTTCATCTTGCTAAAAACCTACTTGTAAGTCAGTTTTGGTCTCATTTCAAGTGTTCTAGAATATTTTCTATAGAAACTAGACCAAAAACACTTGGTCATGCAGAAAACCGGTGAGATTTATGCAGATTTAGGAAACACTGCAGCTGTAATTCAATCCGATTGGCTTGCAAACTTTTAAAATGTAACCAAAAAGGGCAAAAAAACACCCAAACAAATAAAATGAGACTTTGGCGTGTTCCAGTGACTCAACAAGGGAATGAAAAGCATAGTTTGACCAGATGTTGACGGTAGGTGTGGCTCTATAAAACGATACCCACGAGATGAACCAAACATCTCGGACCAATGGAGAGTCCGCCCCTTTGTTTTAGACTTGGGGAATTGTTTTAAATATTACATATGCGTCATTTTTCTCCGCCGCCGAACTGAAGCGGTCTTCAGAGGGTTGCATGCAAGTAAAGACTGTTTGGTACATTTTATCTCTGATCCTTTCTTATAATGGCAACTAAAAATGGGGAAAACTAAAGCAGGGATGTTCCCATAGTGCATTAACTCCATCTTGGAAGTAGATCTTCATATGTAAGGAAATGTAGAAAAAAAGTTCACCCCAAAGTTTCCAGAGTTAAGTTAAAATGTTGTATCATGCTTACTTTGATTAAGCTAATAATTTTGCTTTAAGTTGGCAAGTTTAACAAATTGAAAGAGGATTTAAGTGAATCAAAGCCACATTTTTTAGTAAAAATCAGTGATTTGATGTGGTCCTATTTAATATTAAAGCTTGGTTGTAAAATAGATTAATATATTGTGTTGGACTTAACATTTTTAATTATATGAAGATTTTAATTGGTTCATATTTTTGCTCTAAAGAAAAAATATAGTTTCCATGAACATGAATCACTAATATTGAGAGGTAAAATTACATCATTCTTGGATTCTGTTGTTTGACAGAACATCAGTGAATCGGAAAATTTGAGACTTTACAAATTATTCTGCAAATCTGTTCCCATCCCCGCTGTAGTGCACTAACTCCATCTTGGAAAAGCCAAAAGCGTAAAAACTCCTGTAAGGATAGTCCACAGTGTAAAGTTTTGGCCTACCTGCACACCACCCTCACGACAAAACGTCATCCCGAAAACGGCGTCTCCTCTGCAACGTATAGTGGTGGCAGCATCATGATGCGGGGATGCGTTTTATCACCAAAGAGAAGGAAGCAGATGCTAAGAGCTACACTGGGATGGTTTAGCGTCAAAGTGGATTCATTTATTAATTCCTGACCAAAATCAAACTCTTTTGCAAGTCTGCATGCTAGAAGAATGAACAAACATTTCAGTCTTTAGATTCACAATATTGGCAAAAGTTTTCACCCCAAATGTCCTGCAGTTGTAAATCGAGGAGGTTCTGTATTTGGTCTAAATTCAGAAACATTCCAAAGATTTGTATTTGCAGAAACACTTGAAACCTGTGGTTGTAACCTGACAAACTATGAGGCTTGATGGGTATGAATATTTCAGCAAAGCGTTAACATCTCCAGTGTTGCAAATACGCTGTGTGCACAACCATTAGGAACGTTTTATTTCAGTGCTAAGCGTCGATACACCTGAAGATTAAATGTTTAGCAAAGGAAATGTGACCATTAACGTTCTCAGAGGCAGGATATGTGAGTGCACAATTCTTTGGATACTTTCAGGATGCATCATTTCTCTCAAATAAATACAAGACTAAAGAAATTCCTTCTTACTAATTTAATTAGAGAAAATCGAACAAATGAACTCCTCAGGGTGAACTAATGAATACTTTAGACATCTAAAAAATGTTAAGTACCCAATATAGCCTCTCTTTTCTCCACTAACTGGATTTCTTTCATAGAGTTGTTTTTTTTTTTTTTTTTTGTTCAGCTGTCCTTCTCTAAGAGGACTGCCTTTATTTTATTAAACTTTATGCTTCTGAAGAAATTCACAAACTCCACAGGTAGTTCTGTTGTTTTTTGAGGCTTTTACCCAGCTGGCTGATTGGTCGAGTGCCTTCGTAGAAACAGTGTTGCGCCGTCTTGCTTTTTAAAAAAATGTGCTGCAGACGTCTGTACAAGTTTGTGCTTGAAGACTTGATTTCTGACCTAAAATGATCCAAATAGTTAATCGTCAAACTCTTTGTCCAAACATGAGTCCATCCGTCTGGTCCATCCAGCCTTTCCAACGTCTAGACATTACAAGTCGATTGCATTTCTGAACAACCTTTTAGAGTAAAATGTGTTCATTGTGGTTTTATGTCGATTTCTTCTTAGTTCTTTTTCTTCTCCAAACATATTTGTACGACCTTGTTGGGATTTACAACCAAACCTTTGGTTTCTGGGCTTTTTTTTTTTTTTTTGATAGTCATGGCTTAAGAGCTTAGTCTTTTCAAATATGCTTTAACCTTCTCAAAATCCTTTTTTTTTTTTTTTTTTTTTTTTTTAAGTTTTCCGTTCTTATTGAATCCCATATTTTGGTCCATTTCTCCTTGCCAGAAGATTTTTAGGTGTTGATTATTCTACGTTTCACAAACACACCTGAACGACAGTCCCACGAGAATTGGATTCGGTGTAGCTTGTAAAATGTCCTCAGACATAATGAAGAGCTGAACTGCTCACCTGTTAAATATTTATGCACAAAAAAAAACAAGCCACACACACAAAGGGAGATTGTACGGTAATGAGGAAAGATCTGTAAACACACAGGATTTTATCCAACCTGGATCTGACAGGTCCTGCAGTACATAAAAACCTCTTGGCATGTAAACGCCCGCCCTGCATGTTTTTGCTTTCCTGTTTTCATTTCGTTAATTCAGTACAATGCTTTTCGCCTTTTCCCCTGCGTACGGATAATTGCTTGTTTTTGTTTAGTTTTTTTTTTTTTTGCTTCTTCTTTTTATTTGTCTCGGTCATAAACGGGAACACAGTAAGCATTGCTTAACATTAGCTGGATTACATTCATTTATTTTACATCCAATCTAAGATGTAACAAAGACATTAATTGACACAACAGACACATGAACCAGGATAAAGTGAGCAGTGAATGCATCATCGGACGGTTCTTTGATCTTGTGATGGCGACGAGCGAATGTGTGGCCTCTTCATTTCACAGTTCATAAAACGTTTCATTTTGATAATTGGAGTAAGCCAAATATCCACCATTCGATGACTCGCCCCTAAGCTTCTCGTTCAAAATGACACTGAGTACATGGCTAATCAGACAAATGTCCAAATCCAAGTTGATAAACAAGATTAGCTGGTTCGGTACTGGATGTTTGTGCTCAGAGTTTATGGGGAATCGCTGCAGTTTTAATAAACATAAATGCCATCTGATGATTTTAGGTAGTAAAATTAGATTAACAGCAGCCATAATTAATAACTTGTCATTATTAATATCTTTCTTTTGCTTCATTTGGCATATATGTTTTTGTGCTGTAGGAATAAAAGTGAAATTCCTCTAACGACTGAACAACGATACAGGAAATGGAGACTGGAGGTGATACGCACCAATGAGTGAAGAACGTATTGAGAATGGGACGATTTTTCACTTGGAGTGACTGCAAGTTAGAAAAATAAAACATTTTTAAAAGCATAAATATTATAGTAACCTTACGCAAATGCTCTTCTGACACCAAACTCAATTTCTTGTGTTAATAGTTATCTATTTCTATATTGTGAATGTGACAAAAAATTTAATAAATCATAACATAAACTGCTGGGACGTCTTTATGACTGGAATTGATTTAGGAAGCGTGGATTGGCCACAAATGGAAAAAATCTCAACAGAATTATCTTTTGCAAAGAAGGTGTTTTTAAACATTGACCTCACTTTAGAAATCCTGAACTGAGCTTCTCACTCAAAGTTCACCGAAGTACTTTGCTAATTAGACAAATAGTTAAATCCAAATGGATACGTAAGATTGGATGGTGTGACGCTGGATTATACATTTAGCATTTAATATGGATCATTGAATTTTGCAGCTTTTTTAATTATCGCAAATGCAATTGAATGATTTTTTTAAATCTGAGATGCAGCCAATTCCAAATTGTTTATTTTAGTAATAAGCAGCTTCACATCTCTTCAGCAGCTCTGAGATGTTCAGCATTTCTCTTTTGCATAAGAGCCGCGGTAAATGACATGTTTGGAAGCATAATGGCACACCTTGTCAGCAGAAAGAGAGAGCCTCTCGACGTCTGAGAGTCTCTGCCGTCCATTTCTTTGTCACCTGTCGGAGTCGGCGGCGGCTGATTTAGTTGTTTTCCTCATTCCGAAATGTCTCCCCCAGGATCGCCATGGAGACCTACATCCGCCAGAGGCAGATCATCATGTCTCCGCTCATCCCTTCCAGAGTCATAGGAGAGAATGAGCCGCTCACGGCTGTCTTCAACAAAGTCATTGCCACGCGGGAGGTCAATCATAAAGGCCAGGGTGAGGCGGAGCGATCGCAGACGAGGGCTCTCCCCTGTGGTTTTCCTTTTTTCTCTTTCTTTCTCAAGGGCCACTCTAAATGAACCCTTTTGTTTTGGAGTAAAGTTGAAATCAGTGTGAGGGATCTGTGAAACGTACCCTTTTGGTGTCTGCCTCATTGAATTTCTTTACATGCCGTCCGCCAGGGCTGTTTGTGACCCTGAAGCTCCTCCCGGGAGACCTCGCTCAAGTCAGGAAGGACTTCCCCCACTTAGTAGACCGCAGCACGGCGATCGTCAGGAAAATGGGCTTCCCAGAAATCATCCTCCCAGGTGGGATTTAAAGCCTTTGTTGCTGGGCATTGCTCCGTGTTTGCTCTGATCGCGCTCAGTTGAGTCTGGCGCAGAGGTGCAGGCGTGCCGCGAATGCCAGGCCCGTCCACCTAATGATCTCCTCTTGCTCCTTCTCCAGGAAATGTTAGGAATGACATTTACGTAACCCTGCTTCAGGGAGAGTTTGACCGAGGCAAAAAGAAGACCCCGAAAAACGTGGAGGTCATTCTCAGCGTGCATGACGACGAAGGCAATCCGATGCAGGTAAAACGTCCGCGTTGACATTTTTCGTTTTTATTTCAAGTGAGGCCTTTTTCTCTGCGCCTTTGTCCAGCTCCTGTTACAGGAAATTACAGGGTTTGCGTTTTTCTAGTAGACCGAAGTTTCTATTTGGGAGTTTCTGATACATGACATATGCATGTAGGTGAGGAAAGGCATGCAACCAGGTATGCACCTTACAGCTGCAGCTCAATCAGAAACTGTCAGAGCCAGGAAAAGGGTCTTTGCGCTGGTAAGCACGTACGTGTGTGCGCTGCTCACACCCTCTGATATGCTACAGCTGCTTCCTGAAAGCAGAGCCTGCCACCGCTGGTCAAGCTAGTTAGCATGACCGCTGCTGACAGCAGATAAACAGTTTTCCTGAAACGTTAAGTTGTTTCTCTGTCGTTAGCACTTTTAGCAGCGTGTATGCAAGGTTGATTGACAGCACTAAGACCCTCCTCCTGGCTCTGCTTGTTTTCGATCAGGAGCGTTACTGCGATGGCGTCACTGGGAGAAGCCAGACGATCGCAATCTTTTCACATTATCTTTCTCATGTTACACTGTCATGACATGTTAGTTTTATGTAAAAATATTTAAAAAAAGAAAAAAGCATTTTTTATAAAATATTTCATAAAGCGGTTTTCATGTGTTCACCCTGAAAACGTCATCTTTCAACCAAAGCATTCGTATTTGCAGAGGCATCAAAGCTGAGGCTAAGAACTAGATAATCCCGTTAGTCTGTAAAATACTGTGACTGAGGTTCAGCTTGTCCTCATCAAGGTCCAAACCTGGAAAACGAGTTGAGAATAAATGGCTGCAATTGAAAATTGTATCTCCCGTCCAGCCTGGCTGAGATTTTGAAGTGTTTTGCACAGCAGACAGGGAGAAAATGTCTGTTACTGGACATCCAGTGACTTCAGCAAATTGTGACTTTGCCATGTGTTAACTCATCACAAAGGCCACACTTTCCAGGTTTTTATTGAAACCACGTCTCCTTTCCCTTGCATTTTAAAATGATGCATTACTTTTCCTCTGTTTATCACTTAAACCCCGATAAAATACACTGAAGTTGTGACATGAGAACATTTTTGCAAGAGTTGAATACTTCTGCTGTGCACTGTCAGTGTTTTTATTGCAGAATAAATTTGTGTCCAGTTTATTTATTTTTGCTTTTTCTCTCCAATCGTAATGACCGTATAGGAGTTCCTGTAATATCTAGTTAATAGTTGGTGCGTCTGCTGGTTTATGTCCGATATGGAAGCGTCATTATGTGAGAAGCTTCGTTTATTTTCATTTCATGACCGTATAGTTCCAAGATTAATGACTCAGGGCTCCTGCCTCAGATATCCTCACTTACTGTATTGATGGTAAGTTTGTATTTCACCAGACGACGGAAAGAGGAAATGAATAACCCAATATTTCTGCTAGTATATGCACTTCTCTGTGCTAATATTTCTCCTCCCCCAGCAGGTTTATGTCCCTACTATGATTCAGATTTTTTTATATTTATTATGTGCATATATTTCTGTCATAAATACATATTTTTATTTTTTTGGTCAAAGCGGATAGATATCAAACGCAGCACCAGAAAAAAAAGCTCTGATAGAGTTCCTCTCCTTTTTCCAACTTTCGCCAGAAAGCGGTATTTCCTGGGGCCGGCTACGACGGCATAACGGAGTACAAGTCTGTCATTTACTACCAGGTGAAGCAGCCATGTTGGAATGAAACGGTGAAGGTAAGCCCATCCGTCAGGACCGGCTCTGCACCCGTCACACAGAGCGACTGCTCAGAAATGCAGATCAGCTTTATCAGCACTCCTATTAAAGAGGTTTAATAAGCCTTCAAATGAAATTCATCTTTTATCGTAGGATTGTGGGGAAACCCTTAATTTAAGGATATTTGATCAAATATTAAGAATAAACATGAGACGGAAGCAGACAGAGAGGGATCTTTCCAACGATGCTGTCCTCACGTTTATGACTGTTTTGAGTCATTATTGAGTCATAACTGCTGGTAGTTATCTAGATTTCTTTTTAAAAAATGCCCTAATATTTCAAGGAGTTCCTGATGTTTTGCACTCTAAAAACGGACCCAGAATCACATATCCAAGACGAAATCTTATTACACATGTATGAAGCGACAACAAAAAATAAAATTCAGATGCCATTCCTTCCTGCTTGGCAGTAGGTTTTACTGAGCTTTGGAGAGTTTTCTTATCTCCCTCGCCATCCTTACTATGATCCACGGTTGCAGCATAAATATGGGTCAGCGGAGAAGCCAGGGGCAAAAGAAATTGGCCTCAGTGCGATGTGATATTTATGCGCAATGGGAACAGAAACAAATGGATTACTCTTTGGTATTTCTCAGGAACTTTGATCATGTTATAGTATAAATTTAAATATGAATTTAAAAAATGTATGTAAATTAGATTTTTGATGGGAGTTTTTCAGACTACTGATGATTGCGCCAAAAAATTGTATTTCTTCAACATGGGATTGTTTTTTTTTTTTTTTTTTTTTTTTTCCCCCTCATGACGTGTGAATGACTCAAATATTAAAGATATTATATAAACATATCTTTTTCAGTGCGATATTATTCCACTACAATAAAACATTGAATTTCCCCAAATCTGTAGGACATGTGGCAACCGCTGATACTGCACTTCATGTTCCCTGTTTGCTTTCGCTTGCTTTTATTAATTTTTTTGGGATTCCTCCGTGTAGCCAAATAATTCTGGAGAGAAAACATGTGTTTAATGGACCCGTCATACCAATCTGACACCTTTTCGTCTATTGTTTTCTCCCCACGTTGTTGCAAGGTGACAATTCCCATTGAAGACGTGTGCCGCTGCCACCTGAGGGTGATGTTCCGACACAGATCCTCCCAGGACTGTGAGTTACTCTCGTGTGTTTTTTTTTTTTTTTTTTTTTTTCCTGTGGCAGATCCTGCCACCATGTTAAGCGTAGCTGCAGGTGAATCCGCTCCTTCCTGTCTCATGCTACTGTGTTTTCTTCAGCCAGGGACAAATCAGAGAAGCCCTTTGGCATGGCGTACGTCAAGCTAATGAGAGGAGACGGGACCACGCTGAAAGATGGCAGGCATGAGCTTTTCGTCTACAAGGTAGCTCTCCAGGATGGCGCTCGAGTGTTTTCATCATAAATTCACAGAGCGTAAAAGATAAGCATGATTATCCTAATTATGCAACGAGGTGTCATGAATAGCTGCCCGTTGGCAGGTGGATTATGCGCGGGCCTCTCTTTTAGTCAATAAATATGAGGTTACATCTCCATCGATCAATGTGTTTCATTATTCATCCCCCCCTCTGTCATGAATTTCTTTATTTATTTTTTTTATAGGTTGACGTGAAAAAGGCAGACGATGCAAAGGTTTATCTCAGCCTGCCGGCCACGTTGGCCGAAGTGGAGCAGATTCAGAGGCAAACCGGGAAGCCGTTCCACCATTCAGGGGTTATTCCAGTGACTAAAGACAGCTTCCAGATCGCGACGCTCACCTGCTCCACTAAACTCACACAGAATGGTACGGCCGGGCTTATTTCTGATTTTACCTGTGTTGAAATGGCTCGGTGGTGATGGACAGGCGTCAGAAATAAATGTGGGCTTACGATTTATTTTTGTAATTTGTTTATGGCGGGATAACTTGGACAAGGTTTCTGCAAGGCCTTAAACTTTTAATCATGTCAATATTTAGTTAGGTCTTAGATTTGCTTTTATTAATAATTCCATTCAGTTTTTATATTGTGCAATACTTTGCCTGAATTTGCCATGTCCTCGCTGGAAAATGTTGGAGTTGAGACAAAGTAGGAGATGCATAAAAAACTTTTTTGATTTTGCAAGCAAAGGAAAATCTTTAAAGCTTTTTTTCTTAGACAGGTTTGTGCAGCAACAGGTGGAGGAGGGGCAGTGTTTCATGACTGTGCTCTATGTAGTTGGAGAAAACACAAATGCACTTTCTGAGGTATTTTGCTAAAACCCATAGTAACAGTATAATGGAAAGCTCGAGTGCTTTAGACTCTTTTTTTTTTTTCTTCTTATTTTTAAACCTCATCTACTTCACAAAACCAGTAACCAGCCCACATGACCTTCAGACATTTTGTGAAGGACAGCAAGAGAAGCTGCGACCGCCATACAGATCTCTTTAAAATGCCAGCAAAATGATGCGAGTTGCTAATAATACGCTGACGCGACGATGTTACCAGCTGTAAGTTTAATCAAGTTTGTATTTAAATTTCCGACGTTTAACAAAGTTAGCGTAATTGAATTTGTAACAGACGACCTTCAGCTGCGCAGGATTGAAGGAGGACGAGAAGTTGGACCGGGACGTAAATGCTTGAAGCTGAAAATGCTTTTTCAAGCAGCGGTGAAACTCAGGAAGAGAAAAAAGTTAAATATACGATTCTGGCAAATAGTGTGTGCTCTCCTACAGATTTCTTCTCATTTGGATGTTTTGTCACAATTATAGGCATCAGTTAATTAAAGCAGTCGACAGAGGCTCATTTAATTTATGATCTTTCTAAAACGTTCAGCATATCTTTCAAAACCTGCATTTGGTCTCTGAAAACACCATTAAAGGTCTTGAAATTTGTTTAGAAAACACATTTGTTGCATTTCTCCTGTATTTTATAGTCATTCTTTAACGATTCTGCACTGCAGACGCATGTTGTCGTTTTTACACGGTGAACATGCACAGCAAGGGATTATTTGTTCTCAAAGTGACTTAGATCAGGTATTACAAGATTTAGCAGAAAGTAACTCACCGTTCTTAGGTTTCCAGAGAAGTGTGACTGACTCTGGTGGAGGAGAGAAAGCTTAATCCTGCTGCTGCTGTAATAGCAAATATTTTTCATGCTTTTGAAAAAACTTATGAAAATAAATAAGTTTTTTCCTATTAGAGCAGATGAGAAAAAATGTAAATAAGGAGACTTTCTCGCTCGCAGTTCTTCATTATGATAATCTCAAAGTTTCCCTTTAGATTTTATTCTGTCATTAATTTTTATACGAGGTCGTATTGTGCTGTAGCTATAGGCTTTAAAAATTAAAGCCTGACAACTGGAGCACAGAAAGAGTGACAAGTCTAAAAAAAAAATAAAAAATTAATTAACTAACGGAGAAAAAAAATCCTCCAAAAATCCTGACAGAAGGTGTGAGAAAAGCATCATGATTTAGTCGATTAAAAACTTGGTGCCTGAATAATTTATGAATTAGTGCCAGGTGGCTGAAGGAGCAAAAAAAAAAGAAACCCAAAAAAATCAGAATAAAAAATTTATAATCGGATAAATTATTGCGTATTATATAATCAAATTAGATCATTTTTATAATCAAATTCATTAAGTGAAACTATGTGAAATTTTCCTGGTGATTATTTCTGTTAGTTTTGATTATATTAGCTTACAGCCAATGAAAACACTCTTTTAAAAAAAACAACAATATAAGATCAAGAAAAGTGATTTTTAATCCAGAAATGTTAAAACCCGTGCAATCATAACACTTGTTCAGCATCTATCGTCTCTTTTCATAATTAGGGGAAGTAAGCCACTAAAGAGTCTTACATTTAGGCATAATAAGGGAAGGTTGAGTGGAAGGAAAACATGACTTTGAAAGGGATAATATTGATGCAAAATGAGCAACGACAAACAATTAATTAGTTATTCTGTACAGTGTGTCGATTTGATATTAATGTATGGGCTTTCACTTTTGTTTACAAGCATCCTTTGTGAGATACAATGAGAACAATTTATATATATCTTGAGTCATTTGCTATTTAAACAAAGTTACTTCTTTTTATTATTCCTACCCCTAAGTTTTTCTTATGTCATTCCGACTGCAATCAATAGAAACGTAACTTGAGCACGTTTTATATTTAGTCACATTAAAACCTTAGAACTTGCAGCATATCGCTTGTCTTTTCTAGCTAATTTAAAACATTTATAAATTATGCTGCTTTATTATAAAAACTCAACTATTTCAAGGTCCTATCATTGCCTGCTTGACTGTTGATGTGTTTTTATTAATTAATGTATTTTTTTTCTGCAGTGGATCTGCTGGGTCTGTTGAACTGGAGGTCTAATTCCCATGATCTGGACCAAATCTTGCAAAGGCTCATGGAAGTGGAAGGAGGGGAGATTGTTAAAGTAATTTCTTGCATGTGCTAAGATAAGAACAGTTTGCTGCTCTGTTGGATGGCATCTGTGTTAACATTTTCCTGTTTCGTCTCCAGTTTCTCCAGGACACTCTTGATGCTCTGTTCAACATCATGATGGAGACTTCAGAAAAAGAAACCTACGACTCTTTGGTGTTTGATGCCCTGGTTAGTCCTTTTTGGAGATGTAGAGGAAAACGTTCTAGCTGTTAGTTGAAGTATGCAGATTTGCTCTTAGATGTTTTCCATCCGCCCCTTACAAAGATTTAAGGCTAAAGTGTAAGGCATCAAAACAGATTCTTCCTATGACCTCAGAAAACAGCTGCCTTGTTCCTACAAAGCGATGTGGATTTAAACTTCTCTTTCAGCCTTTTTTTTTTTTTTTCCCCACCCTAAATCTTGCATAGCAATTTTCCTGCATTTTTCATGTAAACAGTTGAATGCCTTCAAGAAGAAAAAGCCAGAAAATGGTTGTTGTCAGCTCCATATTTAAATGATATCATGTCCTGCCTTTTGGCTGCAGCTGCAAATTTGGCGATTCAAAGAAAAGCAGAGCGTGCGCTTGCTTCATCACATTACCCCCCACTTCTCTAGCAAACCGTTACCCTTAATGGAAAACAGAAGTAAGACCCTGTTTGAATTATTTTCGCTCTTTCATATCAGAAGAGGAGTGAACACTAGACCTAGAATCAACCTCCAGACTCTACGCTTTAAAAGAATAGCATTTTATATATATATATATGTAACATGATTTTTAACTAAAAATGATTGTATTTATATCTACATATTTGACATTTGTATTTTTATTTATTCAGTGGTTTGTAATATGCAGCACTCATTAAAAATTCTGGGCGCCAAATTAAGAATTATTTTGTCAAACAAAATCTAGATAGAGAACCCAAGTCATGGGTTTAGTCATTTGCAAAATGACGAAATGTTACGTCATTGGCTCAAAAAACGTAGCAAATTTTGCAAAGTTACTGTTATTAATTTTATTGCATAAAATGGTTCAGGTTATGTTGTTGATGGGTGTTAAATTTTTGCCTGTTATTGGTTGAGATTTGAAAGTTTGCATAATTCTACTTGGACATATTCGCCAAGAAAACCCAAATAATGTGCAAAACGGCCTTCTGCCCAGTGTTTTTATGCTTATGGTGGAGGATCCGTGATGCTGCGGACTTGTTATTAAATAAAAACAGTGAGCATCTTCCCAGAAAACTGAAAAAGAGCCATCAATATAGCTTTTTGTGATTAACCCCAACCCTGGTGAAGGAACTGCAGTATATTTTCTGTGTAAAATCGAGCGAAAGAGATTAAAGATAAATTTAAGACCCTTCAGACATTTTTACACAAGTTGGCCTTGATTTCGGAGGATGGTGTACATAAAAGACAGATTTTATTTATTTATTTTTTTTACCGTCTTTCTGTTTATCACCAGGTATTCATAATCACACTTATCGGGGACATCAAATTCCAGCATTTCAATCCCGTCCTGGAAACGTACATCAGCAAGCACTTCAGCGCCACTTTGGCTTACAGGTGAGTTCACCTGCACAAGGTTTTCTGTTTTTTTGCTTCACTCCTTCAAAGAAGCAGAAACCCCCGAACAGCAGGCTTCTTCGCTTTTCTCAGGAAGCTGACCAAAGTGCTAAACTACTATGTGGGCCATCCTGAGGAGCCCTCCCTGACAGAGCGGCTCTACACGGCCCTCAAAGCCCTCAAGTATCTGTTCAGGTTTATTGTGCAGTCCAGAGTCCTCTCCTTCAGGTATGTGGGGCATGGAATCTCTTTGCATTGAAATATTTTTATGAAGGAGGGCTTTCTGAAATGTAGTCTGGTTTCTGAAAGAAAACTCTTTTTTTTTTTTTTTTTTTTTTTTTTTTTTAAGATTTCCCGAGAACAGCGAAGATCCGGGCGCTTTCTCCACCTCCATACGTTTGCTTTTCTTGTCTTTCAACACGCTTATGGACAGACCTCTGGACGAGGGAGTGAAGATAAAGGTAAAGTTGTGCAGTTTATGCTCATTTTCTGTCTGTTTTTGAGTCTTGCGTGAAGAATTCAGGAATCCATCGGAAAGCACCTTGTGCTCTTATGGCTGTTATTGAAAAGTTGTGCAACTGACAGCAATATAAAGACAACTCCCTGTTGGCGCTTTCAGTAAATGGAGGGAAAGCGCTGTTTGTTTTACTAGAGAACAAAACAAAAAAAAAGAGAAAAACCTCCCCAAGCTCCAGTCTGATGCTTTTTTTTTTTTTTGTTGTTGTTGTTGTTGCAGGGGGCAATATTGAAATACCTCCCCAGCATCATTAATGACATCCAGACAGTGTTTGATCCCGTGGAGCTCAGGTAACTCTCCAGAGGGTTTTGCGCGACAGGAAATGGTAATTGCCTGTCTCAGCGCAATTGATTATGCTTACTTCAGAGTAAAGGTGTTACTCTAATTCTCGGCACTGTAAAATCAGGGGTGTCCTGTGTGAGCTCCTCATTAGCTCTCAGCGACTACATTCACAAGTTGTGGAATGGATTTGCATTGTGATTGTCACAGCAGCCTCGTTCCTCCGTTTTCGTCTGCTTTGCAGCGTTCTCCTTTCAAAGTTCATCGAGAGCATCCCCGACTCCCAGTTTGTGCGTCAGAAACTGGGCTGCATGTGTAAAATCATTGAGAGCGACCTTTTCAAGCAACCAGGTAAGGTTTTTTTTTTTCTTTTTTTTCGTTGTTGTTGTTGAAACCCCCCAAAAAACACATACTGGCATTTCAAACAGAATGAATGAGAGGGAAAGAAGAAGTCAAGTATAAGTTCATGGTTTGATTTTTAAAAATGCCCTTGCTGTCTTTTCTATTTGGCTCCAGATTGTCGCGACGTACTACTGCCGCTTGTTAACGACCAGCTGAGCGGGCAGCTGGATGACCACTCGAGTAAACCTGACTATGAAGCCTGCGTCCAGCTGCTCAGCACCGTGCTGGACACCCTGGACCGCAAAGATGTGGTAAGTAGTTTCAAAAGCAATGAACAGAAGCATAAATTATGGAAGACGCTTTAAGTGTTCGAATTGGAGAGAGGCTACTTTAGTTTTTTTTAGTTTCCCTGGTGTGGATAATTGAAAGGAACATTGCAGTTTCTTTCAATTATGGTTGATTTTTAAAATGTCTGACCTGCTGTTTGTGACTGATGCTGCAGAAAACATGGTCAATCACGGTGAGTAGGATCACTTGGAGCATCATGAGCTCTGTAACAATCTTTAGACACTGTGTATGCGTCACTGTGGTTATTTGACCATGATGCCAAACCCTACAAAACTTGTTAGTTCTTCCGTCGAAAACGTAAACGTGCAAAATTCTTGACTTCGACTGAAACTGTGTGTTGTTAGTCAAATGAAATTAAGATCAAGGCCTTCATCAACTTTCAGTCAAATTTATTTGCATGGCACATTTCAGCAACAGGACAGTTTAAAGTGATTTACATCAGAAAAACATTAAAAAAAAACTCAAACACAATTGAAAAACCAGTAACAGAAGTTAGATTTTGTCATGTATTGTCAGTACATGGTCAGATATTTCTGTCAATGTGTCATTTATTATGGTTGAAAAGCAGCTAAAAACAGGAGGGTTTTCAAACGGGATTTAAAGCAACTCAGCGTTTCGGCTGTTTTGCAGTTTTCTGGAAGGTTGTTCCAGATTTGTGGTGCATAGAAGCTGAATGCTGCATGTTTGGTTCTGTTTCTGGGAATGCAGAGCAGACCAGTACAAATGAACAGAAATGAAACAAAGGATGAACTTTGGACATTTCCTGTTGCAAGTTCGGTACAGTGGAGGATCTGTGATGCTGTGGGCTCAAAAAGTCCTGGAATCCTGCTTGGCGTCGCAACATTTTGAAAAGTCATATCTGACAGAAAAATTGAAGTGGATATCAAATCAAAACGTAAGGCCAAATCAACAAAATCAAATTGTCGTCAGATTTAGGTCTCAGTCCTCAGACCTAAATCAAATAAAAACACCCGTTTTTTAAGCTGAAGGGAGCGAGGGAGAAAAAGAGCATTAATAATTATGCCACCTGTGATTTTAGTTCAAAATAAATGCAAAATAATTGGACTCGGATGAAAGATTGAACTTCCATCTGAGCAACGGCAATAAAAACCTAATTCATTTTTAAGGCTCCTCACACGTCTGGGTGCAGATGAATTCACGGCACGTAGCGGGATTGTTGTGCTGGATATCGGTGGCCAAAGTGGGTTTAATCCTCGCGGCGTCTGGCTGCGCCGCGCCAGCCGGGGCCAAGGCACTCAGACATCCACGGGGACGCGAGAGGAAAAGCCGTTGTTGTCCCGCGGAGACGATTCATCTTCTCTTCAGAGGTTATCCAGGAAAAGTTCCGCTGGGAAGGAGGCCTGTAGGCAAACCCCGAGCATGCTGGAAGGGATTAGATATCCCAGCTGCCCGGCAAGAATCCGGAGTCGCAGCTGAATAGTAATTTTATTTTATTTTTTATTTTTTTTGCCGCAGAGTGAAATGAACCAGAAGCATCAAAGAGACAAACACGATAAGAGGCTCTCGAATCGTCTAAATGCAAAGGAACATTTATTTGGTTCTTGCTTATCTGTACATAGCATGAGTTGAAGCATGCTTTATTGAAGGGAAAAGCTGATGATGCAGAGCCACTATTCATTAAGGCTGCGGTTTGCAACACTTTGAATGGTACACATAAGAGAGGTTTGTCTTCAAGGGGATTTGAGATATATTTGGATAAGAGGATGAGCAATCAAAGCAGGAAGCCCTCAGAATTTCAAATAAACACGATTTTGTAAAAATGCAACCTATTACGCCGCTTTATTCATTTAAACTGAAAATGTATGCATTTATCTACAAAGAAGAATAGATTTTTTTTTTCTTTAGTTCTGAGAAAAACTAAGTCCAACCTTGAAACTTTTAAAGAAGTGAAGCGTCTGCTGATCCTCTTAACCAGCCAAGAGCCTCCAACTAAATTCTGACGAGTTCTTGTCGATGACGAGGAAATAACTCTGAGACGACATAACGAACTTGTAAAAAGAAAGACGGTAAAACCTATAACAACTTTTTGTAGAGTCCGTTTTATTAACCGTCTTGTATGTTGGCATTATATCATGGCTTGATATATCAAAGTCTAATGTATTTCCGTCGTGTTTGGGGAGCGACATGTCAGTCATATCTCTATAAGATTACAATAATTCAAAATGATTTATTTTTTTTTAATTATGAACTTTTCAAATAGACTGCCTTCATCTGCTCTTATTTGTATAAAACATTAGGCCTTGACTATACTTATGTGACCTTTTAATATGTCTCTGTGTCGAAGTATGTTCATTTAGCTACTGATTTCTAAGTGGTTTACCAAAACGTTTTTCCTAATTATTCCTTTCCCCCTCTTATTATTCTGATTTTTCAAAAATGTACTGTTGCATCTGAACAGTAATTAAGCAAAGGACACTTAATTATAGAGGCTCCTCTCTTTGGAATAACCTGCCACCAGCTCTGCAACCCACTAGTAATATTCAGTCTTTTAGAAAACGTTTAAAAATAATGCTAATTTCAAATGACGTGTGATTTCGATTGCTTCTTATTAATTTGTGTAGGTTTTGACTCTTTTTGGGGATTTTTCGGCTTTCTATTAATTTTATAATGTGACATTGGAGATGCTGCTGTTTTATCGGTCTTATGGTTTCTGTATTGTTGCTATGTGTAAATAATATGTTCTGTTCTGTTCCATTCTGCTCCAATACAGTTCAGACCTTTAATGTCCCACAGAGGGAAATTTGGTTTACGGGAGGAGTTAAGATAACAAAGAAAGATAATTGTAAAACTGTAGGGCACAAGGCAACACACAGGTCATTACAAGCAGCCGGACCAAGTTCAAACATGAAATGAGATCAGAAATGAAATCGATGAATTATCTGTTACAGGGAAGTGCTTTGAGCTCTGTCATGCGGTACACATTACCCTAACACATTCCCTCATCGAAAACATGCCTGGACTGATTTGGGAGAATCCTTGAATCTCCTGTGGCAACCAATGCGCCGCCTGGAAAACCTGGTGGAACTGCACATCTGCTAAGCTCCAAAGAGCGCTTGGATACGACATCAATGGCCAACATGATGGTTGTTGTGATGACTAGTGTCAGAAAGGGCAGGAGGTTCTTAAAGAGACGGAGGCCGATTTCAAGGCATCAGAGACAGCTATGATGCAAAGTAAAATTAAAAATAAGTTTTGTTTTATACATAATGTTCATAACTAGTGAAGGCATCTTAGTCACTTGATTGTGCTATAAAATGACACAATGTGCCACAAAAATACGCCGTACCGGCCCTTTAAAGTAAACAAAACTATAAAAGAACTACTTGAAATGCCATGGAGGATTTGGCTTATTTCTGCATTCAGAGCAGAGAATGCTGATCAAACACACTTTTAATGAGACTGGTACTTCCCCGTTTCACAACATTTGTGAGAATTGCAAGTTTAAAGAGGAATGACAGGAGAGGAAAAAACCAAACACGCCGGCCACTGGTCGATCTGGGAAATACTTGGTCCATTTTGAATCGATGTGACGGTCCATCCTACTAAAGCAGGCAAATTTTACCGCACGGTAAAATTTGCGTGCAATACTCAGTGAAAATTCCCAGGGAAAAAGCCAAAGAGCTGCAAATGAATTCCATCAAGACTCGGCATATTAAATGTGGAAAAAAGAAGCTGGAACGTGTGTAGCGGCTGCCAGAAGAAAAGCCTCTTTTCTCCGTAAAGAAAACTGCAAGTGTACGTTTGTGAAGTTGAACCAATCGACAACACAAATGAAAAAAAAAAAACACTCTGCACATAAATAGGACCGAAACGAGGGCCACGTCTGTCTAAAAACAAACGGCGTGTCGGCAGTAAGCTCCTCGGCTGTGAAGGTGACGGAGAGCTAATGATTTGGACCCAATTTCCCGCCGCAGGACCCGGGCACCTTGCAGACAAAGACACAGTCCAGGGCAACAAAGTTTTCTGGAGCGAAATGCGAGGCCATCTGTGCGACAGTGGAGGCTTTTCTGAAACTGGGTCAGGCGACAGGACTGTGATCCCAAAAGTGCAGCAGAGAATCTACAAAAGAACGGCTGGGGGAATAAAAAAAAACAAAAAAACAACAACCCCGAGTCACAGTGTCGCCGTAACTTCAGTCAAAATCCAGACTAAGACCTGATTGAAATGTTGTCTGAGCATGAGAAATGAAAACGCGCTTAAAGAAATGAAAAGGTTTCAGAGAACTTCTGCATCACGTTGTAGCTGCTGAAGTCGGCTCTGTGAGCTGCTGCCAAAATATGAGGGAGATCAGATTCTACATTGTATTATACATATAATGGCTGTTTAATCGGCACCCTGCTGAGATTGAGACTCACCGGGACAGATTGAAATCTCAGCGTTAAAATGCTTTTTTTATTGCACATATCTTTAATTAGAAATCATTTAGAAAAGAAAATTATTTTTTGAAATGAAGTTGCTGATAATTCTCACCATTCCCTCTGTTATTTTAATCCTCCTGGGTTCAGATGTGAGCTTTCGTTTGGTCCTACTGCTGAAATTTCTATTCTGTTTCATAATAAACCAACACAAAGTCGTGTAAATTATCAAACGTGTTCACAAATAAAAAACATGGCAACCATTTCTATTCAGCCCCCTTTTACTCCGATTCCCTTAAATAGAATCCAGAACAGCAGATGCCTTAAGAAGTTTTTTATAGAACATTAGTTACCATTATGTTGGCCAAGAAGCAGATAAAGGTTAAGAAACACTGTCCCAAGCTTTAAACGTCAGCATTCAATGCATGATCCAAAAACAATAAACATGTGTCTGCATGGTAAGGGCTGCATCATTCTGTGGGGATGCTTTCTTTGGCATCTGTCTGAGAGACGAATGGAGATAAAACGGAACAATCCTAGAAGAAGATGATGTTTACGTTTGAAACGATTAATCGTGATGAATCATTGAAATAATTGTCAACAAATTTAGCAATCAGTTAATCGTGAACTGCTGTGTCGACTCAAAAAAGGCCATTTTCTGAAAGAACAACACAGTCAGAGCATTATTTAAGCCACGACTGCATGAAAATACACATTTCCCAGTAAGGATACAAAAAAAAACAACTAAAAACTGAGAACTCATCAAATGGCAAAGTTTTAACTTCTGTAGAAAAAAATAAAACGCACAAAAACCAAAAAGCTCTTACTTCAAAGTGAATCCGCTTTGACGTGGATTCACGTCAAAGTTTAGACGTGAATCCAAGTGAGGTATAAAAGTACTGTTCACAGCCCCCCTCCGTACAGCTTAACTGCACTTGACCTTTTTAGCAAAGAGCGAGCAAAGATATCCGTCTCTCCTTGTGCGGCGCTGGCAGAAACGAATCCCAAAAGGTCTTGAAACTGTAATTTAAGCAAACTTTGCCTCTGCAAATGTTGAGCAGGGAGGCCGGACTCTTGA
Organism: Poeciliopsis turrubarensis; assembly: GCA_010277015.1. Classification (NCBI taxonomy): domain Eukaryota; kingdom Metazoa; phylum Chordata; class Actinopteri; order Cyprinodontiformes; family Poeciliidae; genus Poeciliopsis; species Poeciliopsis turrubarensis. Next base: position 1,030,660 of record VMRN01000034.1, read on the forward strand.
CGCCCACTGAGGTCTGCAGATTTGAATTTGCAACAAACGCCGCCTCTGACCCCGTACCCTCACGGTTCTGATCTAATTTAGATTTGCTTATCACACAACAATCGCAATGAAATGCACTGATGTTTGGTTTGCAGTGGCCCTTTTAACCCTGACATGTTTCAGCTGATAACAGTTTCTCTTCTCTCTTTCTCTCTCTCTCTCTCTCTCTCTGTGCAGGGTCCGACCCGACTCCACATCCAGCAGATAATGGAGCGTCTCCTTCGCAGGGTCAACCGGACCGTCATCAGCATGGACCGAGCCTCGCCGCTCATCGTAAGGCGCGGCACACTCCTCCGAGTAGAAACAAAAAACGAGCAATGCAGCAAATTAGCGCGACGCGGGGCTTTTGTTGTGCAAGCGCTGCCTTTTGAGGAGGGGATTTTCCGCAGAGATCCGCTGAGTAATAGCTGTCACCTGTTTTGGCAGGGCCACTATCTCGCCTGCATGACGGCCATCCTGAAGCAAATGGATGACATGCATTACACCCACTACATCAGCACCTTCAAAACGAGACAGGATATCATTGTAAGTGTCTCGGCTCCTCCGCCGTTGGCTACATCGTGTCCCAGAGCATCCCATCAATAACGGGCAATAAAGCAACCCGGCCACTTACTGCTCCTTAAGGGAATATTGATTACAGACATTTCATGCACTTGATTAAACTGACAGAATCAGGATGTTCCTGGACCTCTATTAAACTAAAAAGTGGAGGTAGGGTGGGGCGGGTGGAGCGTGTGTGAGTGACGGTCAAGAGCTCTGCAGCTGATTTACCTCGTGTGTGTTTGGTTTTTGATCCCTCCAGTGTTACTCAACGCGTTTCTTTTAAGAGACAGAACTGATGCGTTTGCAGTAAAGATTTTATCCCCCTCACCCGGAACCCTGTGATGTTTTTTCGTTTTAGGACTTCCTGATGGAGACGTTCATCATGTTTAAGGACCTCATGGGGAACGTGTTCCCTGCCGACTGGATGGTGATGAACCTGGTGCAGATGCAGGTCTTCCTGAGGGCCATCAACCAGTACTCAGACGTGCTCAACAAGCTTTTCCTGGACCCGGCGCACTTTGAGCTGCAGGTCCGCGCCGTTTCCCTTTAGCAGAGCGGACCGCTTACGAAACGCAGATCAGGGTTTGGTGCTAGGTAGTATCAGTATTTTTGAAAGCTTGCGTCTTTTTTCTGTTCTCATTTGCTGTAGCTCTGGAATAATTACTTTCATTTGACCGTGGCCTTCCTCACTCACAAGACGCTGCAGCTGGAATCTTTCTCCCAGGAAAAACGAACGAAGATCCTGAACAAGTGAGATGTTTTTACACATAATCTGTAATGGCTGCAGTGCTGATCACGATTCTTGGTTCCCCTGGTAAAAATATGGAAAAAGCCTTAAAAATGTTAACTAACTACCTTCAAAGTAAATGTAGCTGAAACATTTTTACATTAAGTTCATTAGTGTTGATCAGTGATCCATTAGTCCCTCATTCCCTCAGTAAAAACCACAGACTCTTTTCTCTTCAAAACGGGAGAGACAAGAGAACACGCCATCCAAGTAATGCAGCTCTGATCCGACATTCAAACGACAAAAAGACAATACACTCGAGCGTAAACTCACTTATGTATCTAAAGTCGGAACTTTAAACAAAACCAACCCAGAACTGTGACAAACGGAGCAAAACGAGGGCCCGCATTTATCCTGCCACCATGTGCAGCATGATGGAAACATCTGAGAAAAGTTCACTCTCTGGGGACCGCAGCAAAAAGCGGCGTCTTGAGGTCTCCATGGCAACAATGAGATGCTACCAACAGCTCCGGGTTAGTTTGCTTCTTCGCCAATTTGTACCCCCCATTTCGCCATTTGATCTCCTCTTATTTCTCCTCCTACCTGTAAAAAAGGCTCTGCGCTCGAGCCGTGGCAGAAGAGGAAGGATTTCACTGCAGCTCAGTGTTTTAATAATCCACAAGTGTTTTCACGGATTATGGAGTTAAATCTCAATTATTGCAATAATTAGCAATAGCTTATTGCTAATTAATGTCTCAAAACTTTGCACTAAATTCAACATCTATTTTTATTTTGATTAGTTTTTGGGCTAATTCACTCTCGGTGCTAAAGGTCCTTAAATTACAAGTGGGAAATTTCCATCGTCATAGAAGAAAGCGAAGATGAGAGCAGCAAAAATGAAAAAAAAAAAAATAAGAGACTACAGAACAAAAGTGCACTATTCCACTTTTCAGTCAATAATATTAAAATAATAATGATCCATCCCAAAGATTGTCCTTGTCAGAAATTATACTTTGGAAAAACATTGCCCGTGAGATTCTAGCATACTGTCAGGGATGTGTGTGTGTCATAATAATGCGACCACCGTGTGCTGCTCTGAAGCACAGTGACGGATCTGTGATGCTGTGGGCCCCTTTCTTTATTGGGAGAAATGGAGAAATATTCAATAAAAATCTGATTATCTCTACAAGCAAATGTCACATGTGGCATCGCTGGGCATTTCAACAAGATGATGCTCCAAAACCAATGGCCCAATCTACACAGAAGTGGTTCATCAGACAGATTTTTAAGGCTTTTTATTTACCTTTACTTCCACTAAATGTGTCTTAATTTGTACCCAGAAGACGGGAGGTTTGTCGAACTGCTTGATCTGATCTGTGTTTCAGATATGGAGACATGAGGAAGAACATGGGATTCAGAATCAGAGACATGTGGTACAACATCGGTGAGCTTTTTGTCCTGATAACGCCGTTTTCGCCATCGACGCAGCTTATCGGGGGGACCGCATGCGACGCGAGGGGAATAACAAGACAATATTTTTTTTATTGTCCAGTTTCAGAAAGTGTGCCGCCGCCGCCGCTGCTGCTGTTGTTGTCGGCGGTGGCGGTGGTTTCCGGGGCACATTATTAGATTCCTCCTCTGTTTGTCGAGACGTGAAGAGGCAGCATATTGCCTTCTCAAGTCGTGCTGTAATATTTCTTTGCGATAATATTTGCCGTCCCTCAGGCCCGCACAAAATGAAGTTTATCCCCTCCATGGTCGGCCCCATTCTGGAGGTCACGCTGGTGCCGGAGCCGGAGCTCAGGAAGGATACCATTCCCATCTTCTTCGATATGATGCAGTGCGAGCACAACTTCAGCTCGGCGCGCACTTTTGAAACGGTAAAACTCTGTGCATGAATCTGAGCTCTTTTTGGGGAAGGGGGATAAATGCATATTAAATTTCCCTGGTTCAGAGTTTAATTCAGGTTTATATTTAAAATGGTATAATGAGAAACACGAGTTCAAAACAACCAGAGATTATACAGACTTGTATATCATTGTTTTTTAGTTCTAATTGGGTTGGATGATGTGCCTGAAAAACGTATCACGATGCGAGCATTTCATATCACCAGGTTGTCCGTAGTTTTGTTTGTTTCTTTTGCCACGTCATTGGTTTTTAAAACATTTTTAAACAGTTGTGAGGCTCAGTGACGAAACCTGAAACTGCTGCTGCGCGAGTTACTCAACAGATTGTTGCCAGGTAACCAAAGAGCGAGTGAGCGCGTCGATGCCACCGACCTAGCTTAGCTCACTGTGAGAGGTTGTGCCGCTAAATCCTTTCGTCTGCCTACATCTCCCAGAATGCTGTGCGGTTCATTGAATATTCTATATTTTGACTATTGAATATTCTATCAATACCTACTGATATTGATCATGTGTCTATCACAATTGGTTTATTGTCCAGCCTTAGTACTAATGTTCATGATTATCAAACATGTAGATTTACATTTCCAGAGGTTTGAAGATGTTGAGCTCATATAGAGTTATGTTCACCTTACCTGAAATTATATTGGAGCTGCATCAGAAGAATGAATTTCACAAGTGTTTCCAAGAAAAACAACTATACTGAATTATTCTCATTGTGTCATATTGATTGTTTGTATGAGTTGCTTGACATATTGAAGTGAATATCCTATTTTTCGTTATAATTCTATTCATTTTTTTAAATCTATGCCCTCTATCCTGTATTTGTTTACTTTCGTAGTTTATTTTGAATTTTTTTGTTTGCGTTTCTAGTTGTTTATGTTGAACCCCAGGAAGAGTAGATGCAGGGAATTGCAACTGCCTGGGATCCAAGAACAAGAGAGAAATGCATCATTTTATTTGTGCGAACGCTTCCCTCTGTTTCCCCACTTTTCTTTGCAGTTTGAGAACGAGCTCATAACAAAATTGGATCAGGAAGTCGAAGGAGGTCGAGGAGATGAGCAGTACAAAGTCCTCTTGGAGAAAATGTAAGGCACAGGATCAGAGCAAAAAAGTATTTCTCTCTCAGCGAGACGGCGATGTCTTTGAAGTACACCGTGTCAATGCAAAGCTAAAGCAACTTCATTAAATTTATGGCGATCTGTACAGCAAATGTGATTTTGAGTCGGTTTGCCACACACCTTCCTGAGTTTCCCGGTGGACCGGTGTTTGCTTGTTCAGATTGCTGGAGCACTGCAGACGCCACAGATACCTGGCCCAGTCCGGAGAGGAGCTGGCTCTGCTGCTGAGCAGCCTGCTGGAGAACCTGCTGGCGTACCGGACCATCACGCACGACGAGAGTCCCGAGCACCGCATGAGCTGCACCGTCAACGTGCTGGTGAGCCCGCAGCCTGCTCCCGCGGGAAGGGGCCGAAGGTGTGAGGTTCTGTTTGAAACCATCTTACCCGCTGCAGATTGCTCTCTTGGCAGCTTCTTTTATTAGAAACCCAGATCGGTTTGTCCCGGAGGCTGACGCGAACGGCTGCTTCAAGAGGAGCAACTCTTGTCTTCAAAAGGAAACAGAATTTAGTGAATTTTTAAACCGTTCCCCATGTTTGTAATAGACTCCATTTCCACACATTATCATAAACGTTAGTGTGAAACATTGGAGGAAGAAAGAGGTATCAGGCCTTTTCCTGTTTGAAACTGCATGTACACATTAGCGGGTAACAATGTTCGGAAAGAGATTGATTTCCCAGGTGGTTGATAATAATGTTTGTGTAGAAATAACCACCCAGTGGAAATGTGACGAGTTTTAGTGGGTCATAAAGTAACATCCGTTTCAGCTGCTAGGATGGTTTTGAGAATTACTTTCTTTTAAGACCGTAAAAGTTCGCTTTTGTTCTTTGCCACACGCTCTTCTAGAGATGCTGCTTTTTTAAATATATATTTCATTGTATTTTCTTGCACAATGACAATGGAGGATTTCTGATTTTTATATTTTCATATAAAGTTTAAAAAAAAGTTACGGAAACATTTCAATTGTACGGCAAATTCCAATCCTTTCTTCTGACTTAAAAACAAAACAAGCAAATTTAAAACTTCTTAAACACTTTTCTTTTTCTTGACTCTTAAAACAAAAACGATAAAAAAATATTTAATATTAATAGTTAATGGCTTCCGTTGTGAAATAATGCACAATGCAATATTCCATCACATTCCATAAGAGATTTTTCCATCACAGCCCTCTTACCTCGAACAGCTCCTTTTGACATTACTCATTTAATTATTTCCAAGAGGTTAAGAGGCTCTTTCTAATTCAATTGTTCTTTTGCCTGTAGAATTTCTACAAAGAAAAGAAGAGGGAGGACATTTATATCCGGTGAGTCGGAAGGAATCGGTGGCGACGTTCGTTTTTTTTACCCTCGTCTGCCTCTAACTTCTCTGTTCTCTCAACCAGCTATCTGTACAAGCTGCGAGATTTGCATCTGGATTGCGAAAACTACACGGAGGCCGCCTACACACTGCTGCTGCACGCTGAACTCCTGGAGGTCTGTCACCCTCCGGACTCCTAGAAATCATTTTTTTGGGGGGGTGGATTTATTTTCCTTCCAGCGTCTGAACTCAACCAGTTTTTCTGTGCTTTTCTGTTTCGGCTCCTGCAGTGGTCAGACAAACCGTGCGCCCCTCATCTGATCCCCCGGGACGGGGATCACGTTTGGACCCAACAGGAGCTCAAGGAGAGGCTCTTCCAGGAGATCATATGCTACTTGGACAAGGGCAAGGTAACTACTCAGCATGACAAAATAACCTCGTCTAAGCCTGTGGTCGCATGGCGAAACCCACAAGGAAGCTTGCGTCAGCCCCAGACACCCGCCGCAAGATGCCGTGTCGTAACGGCCAGCCATTTATTAACCGTTCAGTTGGAGGCAGGTGGCGGTCTGGGTTGTGCTCCGGCTTTCTGAGCTGGTGTTTTATGGTTCCCCCCCCCCACCCTGTTAATTGAGCACATCCCCTGTCTTGTCAGATGTGGGAGAAGGCCATCGAGCTGGGCAAGCAGCTGGCCAAGATGCACGAGAGCCACATGTTTGACTTCATGGAGCTGAGCGAGCTGCTGGTAAGAGCGGGCGGCCGGGCGGGCTCGGCAATTAAAGCGTCCAAGATTTTAAAGTCAAAAAGAATTCAAATTTTGATGTAAAAGTGATTCTTTTGCAAAAAAAAAAAAAACCCCACTAAAGACACAGACCTAAAACCGCCTGCAAGGACAAAGAGCGCTCCTCTTTTCAGCTCTATTGTAATTGTTTCTTCTTCTTCTTCTTCTTCTTCTTTTTCAATTTGCAACCACTGACATATTTGCCACACACTTAATTACATCACGCTGTCTCAACGCCTTTCGTCGTCGCAGAAAAAACAAGCCAAGTTCTACGAGCAAATAATGCACGCCATGCGGCCGCAGCCGGAGTACTTTGCTGTCGGATATCACGGCCTTGGATTCCCTTCTTTCCTCAGGGTGAGAAAATGATTACCTGTTTCAATAAATGGAGACTTAGAGACAACCTCATATTGCTGGGCTTATGCAACGTGTTGGCATTTTGAAATATTTCTTGGGGCAATGTGCAATAATTCCAATAAAGGTTATTGGCTTTTTGATGCCACAAGAGAATGTCAGAATGAATGCAGTCTTGTTGAAGGTTTAATCATTTCCCCTCCACACACACACACACGCACAACCTCATTAAGTATGTAAATTAACCTTGATGACAATTCTTTTTATTTATAGGCTTTGATTTGATGGGTTACACAATGTTTCGTTTTTTTTTTTTCGTTTTTTTTTTTTTTCATATATCCTGCAGAACAAAATGTTCATCTACCGAGGCAAAGAGTACGAGTGGCTGGAAGATTTCAGCTTAAAGCTGCTCTCTCAGTTCCCGAATGCAGTCCGGATGACGAGCACAGCGCCCCCTGGAGACGACATCTGCAGCTCACCTGGGCAGCGTATCCTTCAAAAAGCACTTAAGTTATCCAGTCTTTTTTTCCCTAAAAATCACAACACTCTTTGTTTTTATAGTAATAATAATAATTTAAAAAAACACCTACCATGGAATTCCTTAGATCAAAACATATTCATGTGATAAAATGGCCCAGTCAAAGCTCAGACCTGAATGGGAATTTGTGGTGAAGCCTCAAAGTTCTCTTGATCCAATCTGAGTTTGAGCCGCTTTGCGAAGAAGAATGGGCGGGAAAAAAAAAATTCTCATCTAAATTTACAAACCCTGAAAGACAACCGAACCTAGACAACCTAAAAACCATAAAATCCTAATAACTCGAGTTGCAGTTTGTGGTTTTAAAGTGACAAAACAGGAAAAAGATCAACAGGGATGAAACCCAACAAGGTATTGTGCTCAGAATAAGCGGTACCAGCTCGGTACCAGCTCGGTACCAGCTCGGTACGACGCGTGTTAAGTTTCCCTTGTAAGCTTTCAGCTTCAAGTGCCACTCTATCTAATTGCAGCCTCGCAACTTCCAACGAAAAAGAAAAAGGGAAAAAAAAAAAAAACACACACAGAATGATTCAGAGCAATCTGTCTCGTCTCGTCTCGCTCGTTGCTACTGGTTTTTATCCTTAACTGAACCGGACAGACATCCAGTGCTTCACTGTGAAGCCTGTTCTCATGGTGCCACAACGATTCAAAGACAAGGGGGTTCCAGAGCAGATATTAAAGTGTGTGACACAACATTTAAAGGCTGATTTATTTCCTATTCAATCCCGGGCTGGGGGCGCAGGTGGGGGTGTAGTTCTGTGGACAAAGTGCTAACTCATCGCTGTCCTCTCTTGTTCCCCTGCAGCTATTATAGACACAATGAAGTGGACCAGTTCCAGTACTCCAGGCCCTTCAGGAAAGGTGAAAAGGACCCGGACAACGAGTTTGCTGTGAGCTCTTTTTACATTTATCTTTGAGGCTGTAGGGGTGCGTTGTTCCTTCAATTGGACTGCAGTTTGTTTTGCTGGACTTCGCCTGGGGAGGCGTGAACGTGCAATCAAACTCAACTCTGACACGGACCGAGAAAAAGCAAACTGCCTGAAATCCTCGGTCTCGGTTTGTATGCATGTATGGATGCCATAGGACTGGAGACCGCTCCAAAAGCAGGGCATTCTGGGTAAATACAATGAGTCCAAATCCAATGCTTTTTCTTTCGCTGTAACTATAGAACTGAGCAACCACGTAATCTGACGCTGCTCCATTTTTGTTTACATTTCGTGAAGATGCATTCACGTCTTCTTCTGAGGTTTTCATGTCGTTTCCTTCGTAAGTTTTCGGTGCAGCGCCACCACAGACGGGGAGGAGAACAATTTCGTCAATTCGTTTGGTTTGTTTTACACGGCGCAGCTGAAAATGTAACAAATTTTGCAATTTTTCTCCCCAATCGAATTGAGTCAACCGGACTATCAGTTGTGAAAACGACCTAAGACGATGGAAAAGCACAAATTTGGAGCAGCAGAAAAAAAAAAAAAGGAAGCCCTTACATGAATGAAGCAACGAACGTTTTACCCCCTGAGCATTGTATTAATATTCTGCCCCACAGACCATGTGGATTGAGAGAACCACTTACATCACCGCCTACCGCTTCCCTGGGATCCTCAAATGGTTTGAAGTCAAATCCGTCTCGGTGGTGAGAAGCAGCCCTCATTCCTAAATCATGTTGTTTTGTTGTATTGTCGTTTCTTAAGTTATTAATGACGGATGCTCGTCTGCGTGTCAGGAGGAGATCAGTCCGCTGATGAACGCCATTGAAACGATGGAGATGGCCAACGAGAAGCTGAGCAACCTGGTGCAGCAGCAGGCCTGCGACCGGTCACTGTCCATCAACCCGCTGTCCATGATGCTCAGCGGCATCGTCGACCCCGCCGTCATGGGCGGCTTCTCCAACTACGAGAAGGTCTGGCTTTGTGATTTAGTATGACAGATTTGCTGCAGAGTGCACTTTTTCTGCCTCCAGTGGCTGGATTCTTAAATATTTCATGTCATCTATGCACATATCCTTTCTTTTATTCAATATCTACAGAACAAACACGAGTGACGTTTTATTTATTAATAATATATATAAATATATATATATATTTTTTTTTTGTCTTCAGACTCCACACACACTTCACTTTGGTGGTCAAAGGGCACTGCCGCTCTGACCTTTCCAAACATCTTTTCGGTCGAGTCTTAAATAGTCGTAAGGTAGTAATAACATGATCTCGCGCGGTTGTCTGCTCGGGTAGAATCATAATGCGCTGACATTTAGCAATCAAAAGGTCAGACTGAGTGGCACCGAGTGTGAACTGGAGAGGCATGCCGCCGCAAGGTGCTAATTTTAATTTGGACTGCATCAAATCAAATGCGTAATTTAACTGAGTCATCCTGTAACCCAGTTTAGACTCACAACAATTAAACAGAGGGGTTTTTTATACCCTTTTTTTTTAAAAAAAAATAAATAAATAAAAAAATAAGTGCCATGTAACAAAATGAGTAATTTCTCAGTGTTTACCCAACAAACAGAGAGGCCTTAAGCATGTTGACTTGTGAAATCCACTCCCATTGTATGCTTGCTTTTTTTTTTCTATTAAGTGCCTTTCTGCATCATTAATGAACAATATTTGGATGTTCGTTATGACGCGTCAACCTACTAATGACGACGCAAATAGTTTCTGGCCTCCATGGTGCAGGCCTCAAATTTGAAAACTCGATACAATTTTGATATTCTCAGGTCAGGACAGGCTTCAATTAGCGATGAAGTATTCTGATTCGAATGCAAAAGTTGCATAATTTAAAATTTTTTCCAAAAATAAATATTACATGTGTTGTGTAACCAACCAACTTTTAAAAACTAAATCAATGCGACATGATTAAAATTCATTTTTCAGTGTCACGTTCTACATCCTATTCTACTAATAATATTCTTACATTGTTGTCTGTTTTTCTACCAAATTAGATATAGTTAGATTAGAGATGTGGTGTCTATTTTCTGATCTCTGGCTTTGTGAACTTCTCAGATTTTAACTGACTCCATTTTTCTGTCAATCAAAACTTACTTTTCGTTGCATTGCAATGTGCAAATTAAAAATCAATTTTTTTATTTTTTTTACTTCTCAAAAACAGGCCCAGGTGACAGTTTTGCAAACACAATAAACTGTGTTTTGTTTTGTTTTTTTACTTTGAGTATAATTCTGGTGAAGTAAACAAACAAAAAAAAACAACATATATTTCTAATTCTAACCTCGATCCAATTTTATTTCATATTTGCTCAGACATAAGCAAACCCACAAATTGATCAGTCAGATGTTTAGTCTGGGCCCTGATCTCAGCCTTTCACTGTCACTGTCCTATTTTTAACTATTTGAGCTTATTCTGACGTAAAATCCTTTTATGTTTTTAGATGACTATATTTCTGCTGAAAGAGTAAAAGTACTCTGTAGTGAATAATCGGAGAGGCTTGCTGATTCTCTTAAGATCTGCCTTAACAGAATTAAATTTTTATCTTTTGTTTCCTGTTAGAAACGCGCCGACTGATCTCCTAGCGAACGCTGCGCCGCTCTGCCGCTACAGTAACAGACAGTAACGTCCTCTCCAACTCCTCCAGCTTCATATCCTCCGCTTCCCTTTATAATAAATGTTTTTATGTCCACAACAATATCGAACCGCCGCTCGATGCCAAAAGCTTTTACTCCAGTGAACACTTTCTCCTTCTTACTCTGCTGAATAATAAGTGAAGGAGAAGATTTCTGGATGAAGAACAAGAAGACTGAAACCTAGATTTCTTGGGGGGGTTTTGTTGTTTTTTCGACCAAGCAGATGTTTATTTTTAATGTATAAAAAGATACAACTTTTTTTTTTTTTTTTTTGTCTCTATCCGACAATAAATCGGCCCAAACTTTTCCGGTTTCAGGTTTGTTAGGATTCACAGTTTTATTTTTATTTGCTAAATCTTGGAGTGATGATGGTATTTTTAGGGATTTCTGTTTTTAATCCTGAAGTATACATACAGTAAGACTATTATGACTGGGAAATTTTCTACGAAAGCACAAATAGTGAGACCAGGACTTTGTAAGTTCCCGGATGATAAATTAAGATATGAATAGAAATAATTTATGTACTTTAAAACACATTATTTTTAAGTGACATGACAAAAAAATCCAAAAATTAGACCTTAAAATGGTTAAGAAAAATAAGAGAAGTGCTTCGAGAGCCAATCAGAGAGTTCAAAAAAGCGACATGGAAAGACGAGCTGCAGTTTGCAAATGAACTCGGCGACAAAGACATTAATATCTGGTGATAAAACTAAAATTGAACCGTTTGTCCCTAACGACGGGCATTATGTTTGGAGGGACAAAGAGGAACCTTTCCACCCTGATAGCGTTGGATGTTTTCCTGCTGGAGGCAAAGAAACTTGATGACACCATGGAGAAAAAAAACATTAAGTGGAAATATTGAAGACTTCAGCCAGGAAGTTAAAGATCCGGCACAAATGGAGCTTCCTAATGGACAGTGACCGTATGTTTACCATTAAATCAGTCGGTGTTTTGTAATGGCCGACACGAAGTCCTGCTGTTAATCTAGGTGTGGAGGTGTGTGAAGGTGTGTGTGAGCACCGGACCCCGGTTCAGTCGGGAGGAATGGGTCAGTGTTCCAGCACCCGCAAGGATATCCAGACCTTTTAAAAGAGTCTTAAAAAATAATTCTGTTAGCTTTGATTATATTTCATATTTTTTTTAATATGAATGAAATATCCTGAAGTATACATACAGTAAGAGTATTATGACTGGAAATCATAATAGATTCATTTTTGAATCTATTATGAATCTACTACTAATTCTCTCCTTGGCTTTCCATAGTTCAGATGGACACGGCGGCCATCTTGTTTAACCGTTTCAATTGAATTCAGTCCCACTCACTAACAAAATATAAGGATCAATCCATTTTTTCTTTCTCGATTGTGAGAATAAGGTTAATACTATATAAAAGAATGCAGTCGGAATATTTGGGGAACTTTATGAGAACTTCAACACGTTGGAAAAAAGTTACCAAAGATTTTCTTAATTTCTCACTTTTTTCCCTCATAGTTTTCAGACTTTCTCCTGGTTACGGTGCGTCTTTCATTCCTAGTGTTACGACTATGTTGTAATTACATAACTTGGCTTTAATACTCGGTCGTACAACAAAAGTCACATTTTGAGAATGTTTCTTGTCATTTGTAATGTCTTTCTATTTCTTTTTTTAAAGGAAAGAGTTAAAAAAAAAAAAACAATTATTAACATTAGATCTCGTTTGGGGGGGAAAAAAATCAGATTAAATTTTTAAGCCATGTTGCTCAGCTCTCTTCTCCGTCAGTATTCGGACGTTAAGCAAATGGAAATAATTCCAATTGAGCTAAAACAGGAAAAGACGGGGAAACAAAAAATGATATTTTTGATAACACTTTATTTGCATAAGACTGACATGACACCGTCATAAATGTGATATAATGTCTGTCATGAAGGAGTTTTCATGAATGTCTATGACGGTTATTGTGAAATGTCGTTTGATAAATAATGACACCTTTAATCAAAGTTCCATTAAAAGTGTCAACTTTGCATTATTTTGGAATTATTGACACTTTAAAAACCCTGACAAAGTGCTACCTTATTTTTTTTCTAAACAGTGAATGTAAATATCTGGTTTTAACAGAATATGTTTATAAGGTCATACATGTTATTAAAACTGATGTGACTTCACATTTTTCTCTGCATGGAGGATGGAGGATATTGCAGAGGATGATGAAGTCACTAATAAAGTCATTTAACGACGGACGCCCGCTGCTGTTTGACATGTCTTCTGGTTTCCGCTCCGTTCTGAGTCCTGTTCACACGGGAACAGGACTATGTAACGCTGTAGCTGCCGGCTCCCTGTTGCTCGCAGCCACGTTTTCTAATGAGCGCGCTCACCGTGCCGCCCAGTCGTCACCCACTTTCCATCTTCTGCAGGCGTTCTTCACCGACACCTACATCCAAGAGCACCCGGGTGACCGCGAACGCATCGGGGTCCTGAAGCAGCTCATCGCCCTGCAGGTAAATTTTTCCGTCACCTTTATCAAGAACCCTTTTTTTTTTTTACCCCCTCTCTTTTTCGCCAGACACCTGTGCTCCACTTATGTCCTCGCTCGCCCCCGACAGATCCCGCTCCTGGAAGATGGCATTCGCCTCCATGGGGAGAAGGCGACGGAGCAGCTGAAGCCCTTACACAATCGTTTAGTCACGTGCTTCCGAGATCTCCGGGAGAAAGTGGAGAAGCTGTACGGCGTCATAACCTTGGTGCGTTGCCAGCTGAAAACTCGATTTCGTGCAGCAGGGTGCCAGCTTTCGCTATTGGCCTTCTTGCCTTCCTATCAAACGCTTCTCATTCAAAGGACAGTGTACATTATATTAGCACAGGACCATAAATCTTCCTTTAGCCAGGCTTTTCCAACCTGTGCCTCGCCTGTCACTCTGAATATCCCTGCCAAGATACCCCCCCCCCCCTCCCTGCTCTCTCTCCTCTCCGTCTCCCTCCACCCGCACCCCGGTGACGCTTAATCCCATTTGTGTGTCCCAGCCCTGCTCTCTGACTGAGAAGAAGAAGAGCCGCGTGGGCTCGGTCGTCGTGCCCTACATCATGTCTTCCACCCTGCGCCGCATGTCCACTGCGTCCACCTTGTCGAGCGCATCCTCGGGCCTCTCCAGCGGCTCCTCGGACGGCCCCTCCTCCCAAGAGTCAGTGCCACCACATCCTCACATCGCCCTGACTGATAACCAGACATGTTTTTTTTTTTCCTTTTTTTAAAAAAATGACTATTCTTGCATAAACCAGTCGTTTGTCCCCTTTGTCTTACATTTTCCTGTGTCTGTTTCTGTGCCTGGGGCGGTTTCGCTAACCGCCCCTCGTCGGCTTGTCCCAGTGATCGCAGGGTTTCTGTTCTGTCCCGCTCCGAGGAAGACAACAGGATCGGTCGGAAGAACAGAAAGGAGTGGAGCATGAGCAAGTCTCAAGTGCTGCTGGAGAAGCAGTCGGATGCAGATGAGGTGAGGCCTTACGTCTGCACAAATGTGCGATGTACAGTACACAGTGCCTATAAATAGTCCTCGCCCTCTGGGGTGTTTTACCCTTTGTGTTGCTTTTACATATCAATTGCAATTGGCAAAACTCTGCTTTTTTTTTGACAAAAACACATCTTCAAAGTAGCAATTAAATAAAAAACTTTAACATGAGGTAAGCGCATAAATATTCGACCCCCTTCAAAGCGACTGACCTAATTGAACAAAGAGCCAGCCGGTCAAAATGGAAATCACCTGAGTCACTATATTATAAAAAACATTTGTGTCTGGAAGGTCCGTTTCCTGGTTAATCAGATTCCCCAGCATGAAGTCAAAGGAACAGTCCAAGCAACTCAGAGAAAAGCTTACTGAACGTAAAAGTCGGGGGCTGGACACATGGAACATTTTTGGGCCGTCAGACAAGACGCCATGTTTGACAGACACTAAACAGTACCCACATCACGACTAACGCTTCATGTCCTCTGTGAAGCACGACGGTGTCGGCGTCATGCTGCGGGGATGCGTCCCGGCAGCAGTCTCTGCAAGGTTCGTAAAGGTAGATGGTAAACCGAATGCAGAAAAATAAATAATAAATAGACAAATGCTGGAGAAGAGAACTACAGCTTCAGAGAACGTTTGTTTTCCAGTGAGACAAAAACCCAAAGCACAGAAATGCCTTGAAAACAGCGAGGCGGATGTTCTGGTCTAGTCAAAGCCCAGATTTCAATCATATAGAGAATCTGTGGCAACTTATCCCCACGCGAAATGACGGAGCTCGGAACAGTTCTGCACAGAAGAATGGAGACGCATCCCTATAGTTCAGCTTGGCAGCAGGTTCACTAAATATTGACTTTACAGGGTGAATATTTACGCAGTCACTTATTTAATGTGAAATATTTTCACTTGTCATTACTTTGTGGAAATCAGTTTTCATTTTTGGAACTTTTTTTTTTTTTTTTTGGCCAAAAATGCCAAATTATTCTGATCATGATTGATTTGTTAAAGCAATAAAAGATCCAAAGGGACAAACAAATTTTTATAGTTGCTGTATGTTGAGCTCTGGTTCCCTACAAAATGATCCATACCTCTGGATATTTTTCACTTTGTGTGCTAACTGCGTACATTTGTGTATTTTATGCGACAGACCAACAGGAAATGGTGAATAGCTGAAAAGAAAGGTGTAAAAAAGAAGAGGTTTTCAGCATTTTGCCCGGATTACAGCTGAAAGTCATTTGGGTTGAGCATCTGCCAGCCTGCATGTCTAGAGACTGAGAAACTCCCTCCTCCTCCTGTCATCTGCCTGCTCAATCTCAGTCAGATTAAACCAAGAGTGCCTCACAAGATCCACTTTCCAGTTTTGCCACAGACTTTCAGTTGGATTTAGATGTGCAGTCGGACCGGGCCTTCCTGACACATTCGCGTTATTAATGGATCTGAACTGGCGCCAGGCAGTAAACCATCGCATCAGACTGAGGAGCAGAACACGACAATGTTAATCATAAAGTTAGGCTTTAAGATTTGTCTGATAGAGTCCCAATAAAATACTGATACGGTTGGAGAAGTGTGAGCGCTTTTGCTCATTTGAAGTTATTTTAAGTGCAATAGTGAAACATGGAGCACTTCTTTATGGTTTTCTGTGCTTTTCTTGGAGATCTTATTTTTCTACACCATTTTTTTTTTTTTTTCTGTTTTCCCCCCCCCCACCCCCCCCACCCCTCACTACCACCCAGGTTTCACCAGACAAGCAGCAGAGACCCAAAAGTTTGCAGCTCGGTGACAGACGGCTCACCGTCTCCCTTTTCCAGGGCGTTTCATCCCAGCTCAACCTGTCTAACCAACTCAGCCCGCTCGCCGCCTCCCCGCACACTCCAAACACGGCGCGCAGCTCCAGTACGTAGCAAAGAGCTCCTTCCTCTTCTGAGAAGCACCACACTGCACTTCTCCCCATCTTAAAGTTCTGCTTTTCCACACAATAAAGGGGGGAACCTGACAGACTTTTTTTTTTTTTTTTTTTTTTTCTGGGGTGTAAGCACATTCTGGTCTGCGGAGCTAATCAGGTCACACACACATTCACAGACGGATGTGGTCTGAAGAGTTTTTATCCCCTCCTCCCCCTCGCTAGGTTATTCATCACTCCTCAGCGACAACGATGCCAATACTATCGACACCCCAGGGACTCCCCCACCCATGCCTCCGAAGAAGCATCCGCACGAGATTGACAACCTCGCCATGTCTTCAGAGGTACGTCTGCTTACAGGAAATAACAGCCCCTCCCTAATGCATATTTAATGGCTAGTAAATGTGAATATACTCCGTTGTTTTGTTTTTTGTGTGTTTTGTTATTTTTAAATTGTATTTGCTTTATATTTAAAGTCTTAACACGAACCTTCGTCTGTGTTTCCCCCCACCCCCAGTTCGTCCCTCCGCTACCCGTGAAAATTGAGAACAAGCCTCCTCCGCCTCCTCCGAAGACCCGAAAGTCAATGTTCCCCTTGTAAGAGCAACTCCCCAGTAAGGTGACACCCACGCACCGACCTTGGGAGTTTCATTAATTCCCTGATTTGGCTGCGATGAAAGCGCAGTCTCGTTTTAGACGTCATGGAGACGCCACAGCGGGGGTAACAGAAGAGAACCGGAACATTGAGGGCAGAAGCAGGGCTGACTTGTTTTCTTTTCCTTTCTTTTTGTTGTCGTTTTGTTTGAGTAATTTGCTTCTTTTCAGTTCACTTTTATTTCCAAGCAGTCCTCCGCTCTTAAATTTGAGTAATTATCGTAGCGTTAAGCTGACGGGAAGGATCCGTCGTCTGAACAGCAGAGCCGGATGCATGATTTGGGATGTGATTTAAGGTACAATCTTAGGCTCTGTGGGCTTATTAAGGTAATGAAAGACTCATTCCCTCAAGATGGGTCACAGCAGTGCATTTTCTGTTCAATCAGTGGCAAACAAATGGAATGAATAATGGTACAGCGTCATGTTTTTATTTTTGTGTTTGTGTATGGAGCGACACTGGATGACTCACTCTCCCTCTAGCTGTTTAACAGCATTCCCTATACAAAAAGCTGCATTAGATAAATGTCAAACTTGACTAAAAGGCAGGGATTACTATGTACAGAAGGTAACTGTTGGTCTGAAACGGAGTTCGTCTGCGTCTGTCGACTGTGTTCCTGTTTTATTTGTGTAAGCACAGCCTTTCACTCCGACCCGCCAAGGTTTCCGAGACACTGGACGGCATTATTGAATGTGCAGCAGATTCTGCGCTCGTTGCCGATGACGAAACCCGACTCCGTACCTGTTGATACACTACGCTGCAGCAGGTGGTTTTTGTTCACTGGGAAGTGCTAAGCAAGAAAAGAAAGAAACAGGAAAAAGAGAAACGTTTCATACCGTTTGTCAAACCCGCTTAAACGTAGAGCCGGAGCCGAAAAGCAAACGAAGCGAAACGCAATTCGTTTTGTTTCGTGCAAAACGTGATGTTGAAAAACCTGACGGACCTTTTTTTTTCCCCCCCAAGTTTTGTGTTGAAGCTCCCTAAATACGCCTCAAAACAATTTTTCTCTTAACTTTTTATAACGTCTACAGTCTTGCTAAATCCCGAGCTCTCAGAGACCATCATCTTCACAAACATGTTGACGGTCTATTAACAGGATTTAGATTTTTTTCTATTTGTTGTGAAAGAAAAACAAGTTTTCTGGGTCCATTTTTTTCCAATTTAGATTTTAGCTATTTTTGATTTCTCTTAAAACAATGTTGCTTTGTACCAAACAAAAATATATATATACTGTATAGATTTCTGGGTCTTGGTCATTTTACCTCAAAGTCATCTACATATGGCCCTTGTTGATTCAGGAAAAGTACAGAAATGTGGTTTCAAGTTTGTACTTTTGATTCTGATTAATCTTTATCCCAATAACTCACCACTATGGCCAACCCAAATACATAGAAATGTATTTATTTATCCATGTGCAAAACATGGCGCAACACATACGTTTTGAAACTGTCTGTTTATGGGTAAGTGGCACGAAAGAGGGACAAAGTGACCAAGTTGGCAATCATTATTTATATTTGAAGCAAACGCAGCATCATTCTGCTTTTTTTTTTAAGATTTGCAAACAAATACAGTGATTACAATTTAACATTTTAAATTGACTTTGCAATTAGAGCAGTTAGCATGGTTAGCGTCAGGAAATCTGCAATTAGAATATGTAGGTCTCTATTTCCAAAAAGCTGCCGAAATTTCCAAATCCAGCCTTTCCCACGACGGCCAGGTTGATTGCTTTAAAGAATCAAACAGCCACTTTGGCATTTTCTGTTAGGCCTTCTTGTTATCTGCTGAAAGTCTTGCTCTCTCTCATTCTACCGCAGCCCATGTGACCCTCAAAATAAGAGAATTTATTTTTAAAACCTTCTTAGTTCTGATTTATCTGATGGATATTATTGATCGATTCCAATTTCTCCAGATGCTGAAATTCTGACTGGGGGAAAAAAAAATCACAGGTTCCAAAATAAAATATGGCCGCCTCGCTTACACGATTTCTAGCTCAGCTGTATCTTGTTGAACCCTTTGCACAAACGTTATGTGACCTTTGTTGATGAACATACTGCTAAAGCGTTAGCGTCCCTTGCTAACTACGGTTAGCTTGAATATCATTCATTGATTGTTTTACTTTTCATCTTAACTTTACTGCAACTCTTCCTGGCGTTCCAACTTGGCAAACAGAGAGCAGTTGGCTTAGAGCCAAGGTACGACGCAAGAGGTAAATAACATGCTAGCTACCAGAGCTACTTCCTGCTTCAATGTAATCTGCCTCAGGGAGCTCTAGTACTCCTCTCCGTTACTTTTTATGTCGAACAAAAATGAACTTCTCTCATTTCCTCTGACCTCTGGTTGATGTGTTCACAAACTCAGTGCAAATGCAGCAGTTGATACCAAGCTTTCCTAACTGTAATGCTAAAGGCAAACCAAGATGGCACAGCCTGAGAAGCACGGCCTTTAAAAGTGATATGAAACCCAAATTAGATCTTGTTAACGAGCACGTTTATGAGGGCTTGGGCCCTCAGTCGCCGTGCTGAGCATGTCTGCTTCAGGCTCCTGGTAAATATTTATTGCAGGGGGCATAAAAGTTTCTTGTCAGGAAAGTAAACGAGCAAAGTTTCCAAACGTGTTTTTGCCGGGACTTTAACGGAGCCATAAATACAAAACGTCTCTGGAGTTCACTTCAGCTTGGAAAAAAAAAAAAAAAAAAAAAACTCCTCAGAGATTTGCACAGTGGGTGTTTACATTATGTTGGAAGCAAAGTCATTTTACTGAACACTGTAAATCTTTTTTATCATCATCATTATTATTATTATTATTATTTTTAAATGAGCAATACAAATGTGCCTTCGGAGTGCTGAATCTGTGAGTGCATGCTGTTTTGATAGAGATCAAATTGAACTGATAATTATGTCATTGCTGTTATTTTTCTATTTTTTTTAGCCCGATGTTTCACAAGGGATTAATGTCATTGTATAGTGCAGATTTAAAAAGCAGAAATGTTTATGAACAATGATTCTACAGACATATAGTGATATTTTTATAATGACCAAACTGTTGACTGAAATAAAATAAAGATGTTAAAAAAAACCAAAACAATACAAAAACAACACAAGTTTTGCATGTCTCCTTTTGTTTGAAAAGTGTTTCCTCTCCGTTGCTTAAGTGCAGCTGTGTAATCACAGAACACAGGTTATTCTCTGTGGGTACGCCGATAGTGGTTTGGATGCTGATGGCGTGACAAATTACAGATTCAGTTTCAACACATCCAACAAGCCGGCATGGAAAAAAAAAAAAACCAGGTGATTTATGCTTTTCAAATACCACGGGTCAGATGAAGGTAAATGATGCCGCTGTGGCTCACGGTGATTCACACGGGGTTTGTTATCGACTGGGGCGGGGGGGTTATAAGATGTTTATGGAGGATGCGCGCGTGTTTGCGTATGTGTGTTTCTCTCTGCGCGCGCGTGTGTGTGTGTGTGTTGGGGCTTGGGTCTGGCTAATCAGGATTTTTAATGGCCTGCACCCCTCCTGTCAGATTGTGAGGTAAGGGAGATAACTCTGCCAGGAAACCTCAGGAGCAATGAACACTTGTACTGATGTTCGCTCATGCAAACAGAGCGCTGTTGTAGCTGCCAGTTTTAACTAGACGCTCAGGAACTCCTCTGTGGAAGTGGGCCTGCATAATGCAACATGCTTATAGCTTCATGCTAAATTGATTTTATAAAAAAAAAAAAATGCATGTTATTTGTAACAGCGTCGTTCTTTTCATCCCTTTTCGTGTCTTTCCAGCTTCTCTTGACGGCTTGGTTTGACTTCCAACCTTCGCCGTCTGAAGGTTGGAAACGTGTTTTGTTAAACACTGTTGGAAACTTTTCTGAAAAGCTTTTCTTTTTACATTTAGTACCGTCACACAGTTGGATTAGAAAGGGAAGTCCTAAGACTTGAGCTGGGGTAATACCACCTATTGGACGACTGCATCGTCCTTTACAGGAAACATTTGGAGATGGTCGCTTCCTGTTCCGACATGACAAATCAAACATTTCCCACAAACGCACTCCCAGGTGAGCGGGAACTGTTACAGATGTGGCGGCGTCATCCAGGCGAGTC
This sequence comes from Poeciliopsis turrubarensis, assembly GCA_010277015.1. Taxonomy (NCBI): domain Eukaryota; kingdom Metazoa; phylum Chordata; class Actinopteri; order Cyprinodontiformes; family Poeciliidae; genus Poeciliopsis; species Poeciliopsis turrubarensis. The sequence goes on from VMRN01000034.1 coordinate 1,051,651, forward strand.
GCTGAATTTTACACAAATTGGACAAGCTGAAATATTTCAGTGTTAAAGTTCCTTATCTCTTTTCAGAGCCGTTGCGTTTCCCTCATTCGCACAGCAACGGCAGCACAAGGTTGACGCTGATCACTGGAGAGAAAAAAATGGTCAGATTTCAGTCTCTAGATGTGAAAGGCTGGTGAAAAATAAAAAATAAGAAAACCCATAAGACTTGCAGCTGTAATTGCAGCAGAAAGTGCTTCTGCAGAGCATCGACTCGAGGTCCTGAATACAGATGCACACCCTACCTTTTATTTGACAAAAAATGTAGTGTTAAATGTGGCAAAATGTAATGTTTGTTCTTTTTACATACAGCATCTGATGCGAGTTTGACTCATTTCATCAGGTTCTTGACACATTGAGGCATTCAAACTGGATTCAAAAGCCCATCAAGCAGCACAAAATGTATTGTTTGTTTTTTTTTTTAAAGGGAGCCAAAGCGTCTCTGGTTATCCATATATAAAAATGTTCATTGTCGGGCAGCAGCTTTCTCCAGCGGTCTCATGTTGGACGTGCGCTCTGCTGGAGTTTTTGTGATACCTGTGTGCAGAACACGAAAATCATCTCTGTAAAAATTCGCTCAGGTCAGGGTAATAGTTTCAACCACAACCATTCAGTTTCTGCTCTGTTTCCCTTGTTTCTGTTTATATATATATATATGTGTGTGTGTGTGTGTGTTTACTTATAAACTGTAGGCACAGCTTGGTGCTCTGTCTGTCCACGGTACACACAGAGCTGTCTCCCTGGAGCAGCATGTTTTTATTTTTTTCTTTTTTTGTTTTTTTATAAATCAACACAGCTTCTTCGTGTGTTGCATGGAGAAACGTGCTGCTGTGATGCGTTTTAGGGAACAAAAACAAACGGGACGCTCTTGGAGAGGAATAAACCACGTGACGACGTTTGTCACGTAGGAAAGTTTGAAACATTTGGAATCGAGAAGGATTTTATTTATTTTATTTTCAGATCTAAAAATGTATTATTTAATCTCGAGATGAATGGAATTCATTCATGTGTAATCTCTTAGTCGGCACTTAGTATTAAATTTCTACACTTGCACTGGCTGTAAACTGTGGAAGTCAGACTTTTATATATTTTTATCATTTTCTAGATGTTTCTGAGAACGTCAAAGCTGTGTAATGTTAAAACCCTTTTATTTGGATTCATCTCTGTACAGTCGGAGGTGTTTCTTAAAGTGAAGGATTTGTAGACTCTTGTTCAGAACTCGGTAAGCTTTCTAAATAGCTCATTTATGAGTGGCTATTCCTTTGTAACATGGATTACGCACTTGAAATGAACTCCACTTAGACAAATGCATATCGGCAAGCTTGAGCGCAAAAACAGCTTGCATCCAGAAACATATCTCATCTAGTTTTGTTTCGAAACCGTCTCCTCCTAAAACCTTAAAAAAAAAAAAAAAAGAGTAATTTTCTTGTATTTTTTTTTTTTTTTTTTTTTTTACATCAAGTGGTAATGCAATCCTTAATTCATAATCAGACGTGTTGTCTGATGATGTCACAAAGTTGCACTGACTCGGAGAAGTCCGGGAAGAATCTGTCCCGACTGGAGGAGACATTGATTGAACTCTTGGCTCGACCTTTAATCACGCAATGATGCTCTGAACGTTCATCCTCATTTCCCTGCAAGTACTTTTAATTCCAATTTAGTTTTTTTTCCATCCAAATCCGTCTCTTCAATGGGCAAGAGGCGGAGTGCATCCTGGACAGGATGTCAGTCTATTACAGGGCAACACACACGCACGCACGCACACACACACACACGTCACCATGAAGTGCGACTGATAAAGCTAATATGCATTTTCTGTGGGAGGAAGCAACAACACCCAGAAAGAACCCACACATGCATGGGCTGAACATGCAAAGCTTGTTCTCCATTAGACCAATCCTCATTTCATGATGCTGCACCCGATGATTGGAACCGTTGGCAAAAAGCCATGAAAGCCAAGCGCGCCAACTTCAACGCCAACCTTCATCCACTCGGTAAAAACCAAAGTTTACGATCAACGTTCCAAAACTGTTGACTTTTCACGTCCATTGTATGTTTAGTTACTGTAAATGTGGTTGTATTTTTTTTTCTGTCTTCTGCTGTTGTGAAATCTTCTAGTGTTTTTTGGAAAAAAAAAAAAACAAAAAAGGTCGCGACCCCTACTTCTCCAGTCAGCAGGCCTCCATCCAACAGTGGAAACGGAGCGCTTGGTTTTTGCATGCTAACCGCCAACATCCAGAAAGGGAGAGAGCGCCAACTAGCCGAGAGCGTCCTGAGAGATTATCGTCAGATTCTGTTGGAATTACTGATCCACAGCAGTTTCCGCCCAACCGAACTGAAACGATGGTTTTCAAAGCGGGCGGGCCACCAGGGAGCGCTGGAGGAAAAGATTGGCAGAATGAAAAAAAAAAGAAAAATTATATCTACAAAATTTTTAATTGCATTTTTTTTTTTTTAAATATAGAATCCAAGTTGCTTTTCAATCATTATGATGAAATATAAAGTTGAAATAATTTGCTGAAGTGTTGTCCTCCTTGCTCGTCCCTCACAATTTCTTTTCAAACTCATCAAGCTCACCTGCTCCTCGAGCTTGGAAACACCAATGGCTTCCTAACACATCCACGCTTTCAACTAGCTTTTATTTTCCCAATATCAGCTTCTTCCCGAGTTTCCTGTTGGGCAGGAGTTCAAATGAATGACTCAGCGTTGAGGAATCTCCATTCGAAAAATGCCCCCCATCCAACATTTAGATGCGTCCCTTCTTGAAAATGTGAAACGGCTGAATGATTTATGCTAAAATGATCAATCTGTCAGGCTCACTGGGAAAAATGGATGTGGATGAATAATTCAGCCATGAATAATTTGCATGTAACTGTAATATTTAATTTTTTTTTTTTATTTATTTATTTTTTTTTTTACATATAACGTAGATTTGAAAATTCACTTTTATAAGTTGATCTTACGGATGTTTATTATTATTATTATCGTCTAGTCAAAGACGGGATTTGTTTTCACTGGTGTGAACTGCAGCCCTGTGTTTGTGTTCCGTTTGACCCGCTCTGGCCTCTGCTGTGTTGGACCCGGCTCCTTCCTGAAGGCCCACAGAGACCGGCTCTGAAAGCACAACGTAATCCCTCTGCATCAGAGGGAAACATGCCCTTTCTTACTGCCCTCTCGACTGCAGGAGGCGCCCCGTCCCTCTGCGCGCGGCCGGATTGACCGCGTCGCGTCACCGTCTCCCGGCTGTGAACTTCACCACGTGGTGCCACAGGCTACGAGCTAATGAAGCACCAACAAGTCAGGCCTTTTCTTTTTCTGAAGACGCTCCTGTTTATTCAAAGTCTTAATTTATTTATTTACTTACCTTTGGGGGCTTGAGTGCACTTTGACGCTCTGCTTCCTCACTACACACCCAACACACACATTTAAAGCCACGCAATCACACCTGGCTGTCAACAGCAGCCACGCGCAGTCTTGAGGAGAGCCAATCAACGCGCAGAGGAGGAGGAGGAGTCCTTCCCCCCTCCCCTTCCATCTGTTCTTAATCAACTTTTCTGTTTTCTCACTCGGAGGGTGTGAACGACTCCACCTGCTGAGGAGGACGAAGAAGAAGAAGGAGAAGAAGAAGAAGAAGAAGTAGGGAAAAAAAAAACCCTCAGGTTTTGTGTGCGGCCTTGTTTTATTAATACGCTCCGTGCTCTCTCCGCGGCCGCATGTATTTTTTAACGTTTAAGATGGGCACCGAGTTGCGTCATGTCCAGCCGACCATGCTCTTAGATACGACTTCCCGGGCCTGGCTATTATTTGTCCCACTGAAATATTAACACTTAAAGCGCCGAGGTAGATAAGGTGGTGGCGTGGCGCTGCAACCTGGAGGTCCGCGTGTGTTCCTTCCCTAACAAGCTCTCTGTGAAGCTGTGACGCAGCAGGACGTCAGTCATTACTGAGGGGAAAAGACAGAGCTGCTCTGCCTTTCATGGAGTCTGACATTTTGTCACATTATAACTTGAACAACACAAAGAAATGAACTTTTTGTTTGTTTGTTTTCGTAGCGTGGGATTAAAATGATGCGTGTTTAACATATTTCCCACACAGGAATCTACTAAAGTTTATTCAGCCACCGCGCCAGCAGCCCGACCACGAGCTCCATCAAACATTTGGTTCGATTTATGGAGTCCATGACCATCACAGTCATTTCCATCATTAGTTTTCAACCGTATGTTGTGTTTTGTTTTGGGGTTTTTTTTTTCATGTAGGCCAAAAAATAATTAAAAAGTGACAAGAGCACCATCTTCCACACGGTTCCTTCTGCTCCTGCTTGGTTTTCACGATGGTGTTTTTCCACAATGCCGGACAGCCGGAAGGATTTTTGACCTTTTTCTAATATTTTGGGCAGAACTAACTAATGTTCTTCTAAGGCGCTTGCAGAGTTCCTGTGGAGATGGACTCTTATCTACAAAATATATCCTGCAGACAGCTTGGTTGAACTAGATTTTATTTGGAAGGGATTCAAATTAAAGGGTCAGAACAGAAACGCTTTCCAAACTCTTACAGTTTTCTTACCATGGCCTTCTGATTCACAGTCGTGCACGACAGCGAACTCATTGTAGCTGGAAAAAAAAAAAAGATTAATCTCAAAAATGTTCTAAAAAAAAAAAAAAAAGAACATTTCTAAGTTTAAAGGTACAAAATTTGCTAAGAAAAATAAGAAATTTTGATATTAACCTAGAAAAAGTGACCGTTTCAGAAACGGAAAAGTTAAAACATTGCTAGAAAAAGTCTGATATTAATCTCAGAATTTTCTTTTTTATATAAAAAATAATAATGGACATTTCTGAGTTTGAAAAGTCTATAAAACTGTCCAGTTTTTCTTTTTCTAGAAAATTTCTGAGATTGGTCTCAAATTTCAAACTTTTTTTTTTTTTTTAGCAAATTTCAGAGATTAGCAAATATACTTGTCTTTTTTTGCTATCTATAATTGTAGTTATTTGCTGCTTTGTAATGTGACAGAAGTACAGGAAAGGTGGCATAACTTCTGCATTGTCATTCTGTAACCTTTGGAGGACTGCCGGGTGGAGCTTTTTGCTCGGGCAGCTTCAGGCAGGACAAACACGGATATGCGTCCAGGCAGGCGTTGATGTCGTGAATCATCGTCTTCCAGAGAGTCTTCTTGCCGTAGATGAGGACCATGGCCGTGACGGACGTGTAGACGGACGTGATGAAGAGCGTGACGGCCAGGGAGTTCTTGTGGTTCACCACGACCTCGTAGTTGACGTACAGGTCGACGGCGAGGAAGATCAGGAAGTTCCCCGCCAGGGCCAAGGACATCTGGACCACTCGCATCTCCGAGCCGAGCTTCGGCGGGTGGGCGCCGTTGGTGCTGGCCTTCATGTGGCGCAGGTGTATGGCCAGGTGGACGGAGATGGAGATGCAGCACTTCAGCATGACCATCCCGGGCAGAACGTCCGAGAGGAGCAGGAAGATCACGTCGTAGACCCGCCCGGCGGTCGTCTCCGGCAGCAGAACCCCGCAGTCCATCTCGTTGGTTTCCCCTTCGGTGTGGTTGTCCATGTGGAACACCACCAGGATCGGCATGCAGGTGGCCAGGCCAAGCAGCGGGATGACGCAAACCGCCAGGGTGACGTGCTTGAGGATGGCGGCTTGGATCTGGGTGTAGCAGCGGTTGGGTGTGGTGACCAGCTTGGTGCTGTAGTAGAACGTGAGGAAGCTCGTGTCCCAGATGACGGTGAACTTGAAGCTGGAGATGAGCACCAGCAGGGCGGTGTAGAACATCCCCACGATGTGGCAGTCGCTGTCCATCTCGTCCAGGGTCATCCAGGCGTAGCACGTCAGCTGGTAGGTGACGTCGGCCGCCGCCAGAGCCAGGATGATGGTTTCGCTGGGACTCCTGTCCTTCTTCCCCGTCTGGCTCCACAGAGTCATCAGAAAGATGTAGAGGTTAAAGAAGACGGTGGTAACAGCCGTCAGGCCCGTCAGCACCCACAGGGACAATTTGCTCATTCCGAACATATCGGGAATCTCGGCACGGAGCGCATCGGCGCCGTAGACTCCTGAAAGTAATTCAATAACGCCGCGTCAGGCGTCCTTGTTGGGTTCGGGCGGGGGAAACTCCTCGGCGGCTCGATGTCGCTGCGTTCACAGACATGGCAAGGAGGCAAAAAATAAATAAATAAAATAAAATTAGGTTCGCACACTTCAAACCAGACGATTCATCACTGGTGTGACAGAATAAAATTGGTCACAGTCCCTGTCAGAGAGGGCGCCTCGAGACAAAACTCTCACACTCGGCTTTTGAAATACAGAAAACAGACCCAAATAGGTTTTGATAACGTCTTCCATTACGGTTTCATCTGAAATTTAGACAGTAACGTGCAAATCAAGCTTAAATAAGGCAATAAATGTTTGCAATATATATATATATATATATATATATATATATTTTTTTTTACCTCAAATGAAGCTCCAGATGAGTTATTTCCCACTTCTTTTAAAAGTTCTTAAAATTAGTAGTTTTATCTGCAAGCAAAGCGTTCTTCTGTTAAAGGTGAAGCCCTCTGTTTTCTCACAGGGATTTATATCAAAGCATGTAATTTGCATCCCTTCTGGTCTGAGGTAAGTGGTGAGGCCCAATTTGCATGGACACTGGCTGAGCAGGATTTTTCTCCTTGTTGTGGGTGTTCGCTACCTTACTGTACGTCCGTCAGCGCTGCGTGACGACTCAGCCGGCCCACAGACCGCCGTCCACATGCAAATGGTTGTTCCTGCCGCGGCGCCGCACATTTACAAACCGCAGACCAGCTGCACACCTGTTTACCTGATAAGGGAGGCGAATAATCACAAAATTACCTTTGGGAGGCGTCCATGTGCAGGCGCCTTATCACCGTACGCCGTGCGGCGGAGGAGGGGAGGCTTGTGGACAGACTCTCAACAAGTCTGAGCTCTTAAAACGGAAAGCAATTTTATCTCTTTGGAGGATTTTTTTTTTTTTTTCTGTATCAAGCAGAAAATAAAAGTTTGGATTATTTTGTCTTTGGTGATGAGTTCCAGATTTCTCAGACTGCCATCACACTGATCTGTAGCCCCCTCCATAGATTCTCTGTCAGATTAAAGTTGGGATTCTGGTGAAATGTTGGTGAAATTAAGATTACCTTAAACTCAAATCTGCCACGGCGTGAACCACTTTGGGCCAAGCTCAAGATGGTCAGTTTTTATCTCGTGCCTCCTCACATGCTGGAAATCAATAAACTACTACAGCAGAAGGACATTTCTGCAAAATTTATTTAAAGAATCTTAAGTTTTGTAGCAGCGGTAACAGATTTATAACTTGTAATCGTTACCTGCAGTAGGCGCCGCTGCTCCTCTTTATTCTTACTTCGAATACACTGAGAGAGATCTGACAGCTAATGACTAGTTTGAACATAAAAAATAGATTTGTGCCATGTTGAAATATCTTCAATTAAAAACGCAACCGTAGCTCATGCCAGCAGAGTTTAACAAACCTTTACATCACAGCTTTCTTAAAATTCATTCTCTAGGTCATTTTTGTTCCCAGTTAAAATCTCGTATGAACAGCCATCTTTTCTTAATGATGATGGTTCATGAATGACCAGAGAGCATTTTTCAGTGGGCTCCGATTTCTTCCCGGTTTTTTTTCTTTTTTCTGTGCAGGATGGAAAGCTGAGGGCCTCACTTCTAAAACCCTGAAGAAATTATATGTTTCCTAAATATTAGAAGCTCGTCAAAGAGCAAGAGCCTGTTTGTGATTATTGTCCTAGTTGAAGTCCTGGTAGGTCATCAGTTGATGATGAAGTACGGGATGCCAGAGCTGCCAAGTTTATGGGTGTTGAGCGATTGACCCAGTGCTAAAGGTTTTAGAGGCAAAGTGACTGTAGTGAAGTTTCCAATTACAAAAACATAATAAACCTTCTTCATGTAAATGATCTCCACTCTGAAGCTGTGTGTTTTTCATTTATTTTTAATTTCACTTCGCTATACCGGGTAAAAACTTAATTTGCCTTTGTGTTTTTCCTTCTTTGCATCACACATGATAATCTGGGCTTCTACCCTCAATATCTTTTTGCCATTTATGGGATTTCATTAGGTCTCTTCCTTCATAACAGTTCTTTTTTTTTTTGGCACAGAAAAAGTAATTATCTCCTATTAAAACGTTTCATTTTAGCCAGTGGTGGATTTTTTTTTTTTTTTTTTTTTTACCCAAGAGTCAATTTGCTTTTAAGAGAAGAACAAAAGTTGACAAAGTCAAACACAGCAGAGGAGCAGCTAAGGTTGAATGAGTACAAATAAAACAGTTCTGCTACATATTAGCACAGGATGGCCTGTGCCCTTGAGAGGAGCAGGAGAATAGGTGGGGGGGTTTTTTGTTGTTGTTTTTTTTTTTGCTGAGTTCTCATAAGCTTCCAGCTCCATCATAGGTGCTGTTATTAATTCAACAGACTTTCTGAAGATGGGATCATAGCATCGCGGGGCGTTTCAGAAGAGATTGGACCACGGGGCAGAGTGCTGACTCTGCCTGCTGAGATGTCAGCTGCAGGTTAGGGCTGCAACTGTTTGCAGTCGACTAATAACCAGTTTAGTGGCTGTTTGGGGGGGGAAACGCTGGAGGAAAAACAACACAAGAAGGCAATTTTGCACTTCTTTCTTCTGCTTTAAAAAATAAAATAAAAAAATTCAGAGGGAAACGCACAGGGAGGAGGAGGAGGATTCTGCGCACCGCAGTCACCGCTTCATCCTTGTGCTCTGACTCACGGGTAGCTCAAAGTTCAATTTCACATTGATCCACAAACACACTTGAGAGGCGTCTGTTTTCTCACTTTGAGTTTGAAAGCATAGATTTTTCGGGGGTTTTTTGTCTTTTACCCTTGCTGAATCTCAGAGGTCAGGATTTGAAACTTCTTTTTGGTTTCTCCGGTTCTTCCAAAGAACGTTATAGTAGTAATCGTAACCGATTTACACTTTGGTTTAGGGCAGGAAATGGACAAATGATGGCTCGTTAGAGGCCTAAGAAGAACATTGACATGCTGAAAAGGTTGTCACTACCACCAAGGAGAGAACATGCAGAATGCTGGCCCTCGAGGACCCACTTTGGAGACCCCCTGTCTTAGATGTTGCAAAGCCCAGAGTCGGACAGAAAGGCATGACTCCTCTCTACATACTACACCTCCACTGCTCTCCAGAGTCTAGCATCGCTCTCACGGTTTGTATTGCACATGGTGTTCTAAGGTTTTCTTTGATACGTGTTCAGTGAATATTTCTAAACACTTCCAGAGCCAATGTGAAGGACAGAAGAAGTCTGGAGGTCTGCAGCAACCTCATTTACTGACCAAACGTTATGATTTTAGGTTGAGCATCACTTTGACTGTGGAAAATGTAGAATTGTAACGATAGATTTTCTTCAGCAGTTGGTATCTTATCAAACTGACATCTTATCTCAGCCTCCAGTCTGGATCATTGAAAAATGAAGGCGTCTCAGCTCATTCAGTTTTGGATTCAAAGGTTGCCCTCTGGTGCATAGTCAATACCAATGTTCAAAGATACATTTTTTAATCTTTACACATTTAAAAATAAAGTATTACAATCATACAATACTTTTGTATGTTGGAGGTAAAAACACCTTAATGAATTATTCAAATGCTTGTTGCATACATTTTACATAAAGTTTCCGCTGAAATTTGTGCAACAGCGACTTAAACGACAAGAACCTGTCCTTCATATGAACGCAGACGAGAGTCACAGTGTGGCACTCCCACTGGGATTGCACTTTGAGTAACTTGCATATTATACATAGCATTTTTCCTTTCACATGGCTCTTCATAATTTACATTTTGTACAGTTTTGGCCTTGCTAAAAGCACACTCGCAGCTAAACCGCATATCCGTATCGCTGATCATATTTCAGAGAAGTTGCTCTGTCCCCTGCTACGCTTGGCGGGTTGCTGCCGCCGGTGTAGATGGGACCCGATTCGTGGACACTGGGCAGATGACCCCTTACAGAAGAGTACTGTACCCCCTGGTGAGTACGGTACCCTGCCACCGATTGGAAACTGGAGTTCCTGCTTGCCTGTCTGCTGGAGGGTCTGCTCTCTGGAGCAGGGGCATCCTCCCTGTGAGAGAAAGGGAACAAAGAAAAAAGGCGAATCTCGATTAGTTGCTGCTCCGATCGGGGCCCGAAACGCTCGCCGGCTGTGACGAAATACCTAATTTCATTTGCAGCCTCCTTCTGGTAGCGCTTCCTCTGACAGCAGATGATCAGGAGCCAGATGAGGAGCAGGAGGAGGAGCAGCAGCAGCAGAGCACCTATCACCGCACCAACTATGACACCCACTTTATTGGTAGCTGGAAGAGAGACGTCAGTGAAGCCTTTACAATCCAGCTCTCTCAAGTCTTACATGGAATTTCTTACAAATTATTTCACATGAGAACCCTGGCAAAAACGGCATCAAAATTAAAACGTAGCTTTGGGATGTTCACATGTTCCGAGTAAAATTTGCACAGTGATTTCATTGACGTACGGTTGTATGCCCGCAGGTTGTATTTGCACTCTGCTTGTCCGACTGAATTTTTCGCCATGCACACATACGTCCCGGTGTTGCTGTCCGTGTGGTTCTTTATCAGGAGCTCTCCACCTTTGTCTAAATGAAAAGCAAGGCGTCTCAGGACACACCTAAACCAAACAACAATGTCTGCCGTTACCTGTAGGTCTGCATACCTTGCGTCGCGGTGGCCGGCATCGCGCCTCCGGTCTCTCGCGTCCACACGTACGTGAGAGGAATGGATCCCTTGGAGGATTTACAGCGGAGGGACACCGTGGCTCCCTTTTCCTCCCCGCCTTCAACCCAACACTTTGGCACGGAGGGGGGCACTGATGATGAGACGAAAACACATTCAGGTCTTCCAGAAGCATCGCCAAACCCTGAACTTCTTTGACACGTTTCCGCAGGTCAGAGCCACGGGCCTCCAAGTATTTCATTCGCGGTTTTACGTAAAAGTATTGTTTAAGTGTGTTGCTGCCCTGAGTCGATACTTTTGCTGAACAACCTGTTGCAGCATTTAAAGCTCCGGGTCTTTTGGAGTACGTCTTCACCACGCCGTTTTGTAGCCTACGATGCTGGAAGCACTCCGGGAGTCTCACATTTGTTCTTTATGTAGAGTTTTGTTTGTTATCGTTTAGATTGTTTGAATGATTTCTGCTCTTCTGGTTTTTGCAACAATGTGTTGTTTTTACAACTGGGAGCAGCTGATTAACATCTCAAAAGCTGAAGTAATACCCGAACTTAAATCAGGAGTGGGAACAGAACAGAGATTTAAAGGGGAGTGGCAAAAGCAAATGAGGTGGATCAGCGGCGTTTGCCAACAACCGATTCATGTCACACAGTGGAATATCACCTCTGTTGCTTCATAACAGAGCTTCATCATTTATGTTTTTTTTTTTTAAACATTTTGTTTTAAGGATACGACTGCTCCTGGAGATCCATCCCGCCCACGACTCTGTGAAGACGCTTGAACGATATGAATTACTGTATTTAATTTCCTTTCAGGATGAATAAAGTATTTATTAAATGAGACTGAAGATTTTGTCAATTCTTCTTCGGACGGAGAAGTATTGACAAAATCTTCGCAGTTGACGGAGTGCAACTGCGAACATTTGCCTTCAGCTCTTGCTACAAATCTTTAACTGGGTTTATGTCTGACTGAACAGACTTTGACCCAAATCATTTCATTGCAGCTCAGGCTGTTTCGGGTCGTAGTCCTCACAGAAGAGATAGGCTGTCCTGTCCTGTACTGTTAGCTTGTATTTAGTTCAATCCATATTCTGTAACCAGGATAATGTCCAGAGGTTTTGACTTGGATTTGTGACTCTTGTCCAGTTCAGGTTTGTTGGGATGTTTTGTGACCCAACTCTGCTTTAAACGTCTCTAAGACTTTCTTCCAGACCCGTCTGTTGAGTTCCTTCGTCTTCATAAAGTTGTACGTTTACCAATGTTGTCTAAAAGAACCTCACATGTCTTCAACTGGTTGATTTGAGAGCAACTGGTCCCACTGGATTTTCCTTTGGGGTCGTCAGGGTCAAGGTGGCTGAATGCATTACACTTTTCCAATTTGTGTGGCAAATGTTTGAAAAACTCCAACTTGAAGCCGCATTCACGTCGCAATTTTGTGTTGGTCATCACACATAAAATCCCCAGACACACTGAAGTTTGTAGTTGTGATGGAGGAACATGTTGACTGTAATTCCCTGAATCCATTTGGGAGGTTTTGAGAAGCACGCAGGCCTGTGTGAGCCGGTGTGAAGTAAGAACTTGGGACATTCCAGGTGAATGACGGCGACAAACAGAGAGACAATAAACAGGTAAAACCGGTAAAAAAAAAAAAAGCAGAAGTTCCTCCTTACCCAGCACAACCAGTGTGACTTTTCTCATGTCCACGCCCGGAGCCTTTTTCACTTTGCACTGGTAAGTTCCCGTGTCAGAGGCCTTCAGGCCTGAGATGGTGATGGACGCGTCTCCCTGGTTCGGTTCCGTCAAAAATTTCATCCTGCTGGTAAACTCCGGGTAGTAGTTGTGCGTCTCTCCGGCTGCGTAGGACAAGAGCTGAGATGCAAAGTTTTGCTGTGAGCAGGTTGCTTGTGAAGATCTCAGATAAGCCCTTTAACGTACGAGCCGAGGCTTTGTTTTCACCTCACCCCCGACCGCGGCTCACCAGCTTGTCCTTTTGAGTCATGTCCGGGCTGACGTTGGACCACTCGATGTCCAGCTCTCCTTTGTCCTCTGCAGCCGGCGTGAAGGTGCAGCCCAGGTTGACGGATTCCCCTTCCGCTTTCTGAACGGTCTGAGGCCCCGACGACGTTATCTCCATCGCCTCTGTGACGGGAAGAAGATCCAAAATATCTCTTCATTGACTCGTTTTTGCCTCCCCCCTCCCTCCAAAATTTGATTTCCATCAAAAACCCCAAACACGTAAGAGGGGTAAAAGATACAAAAAAAAAAAAAAGAAAGAATAAAACTAATTTCACTCAGAAATGTATTAACAAGTTTTTTTTTTTTTTTCAGCTTAATGATATTCAAGCTCTGGGCCAGCGCTCCGGAGCATGCTCCGGGTGGGAAAGGAGTACCGATGTGAGACTAATTGGCCTCTTAAGTCAACGGAAGATTGAGGGTTTAGAGCTGGAATACAAAAAAAAGAAAAAAATGTTTTAAAACAGCTGAAGTTACATTTATTCTCTGAAATGAGCTACATCCTAATATCATTCTGGATGCTCGTTAACCTCCGGAAGAAAATACACACATCGGTAACGATGATGATAAACCCAGTGAAAGAAAAAAAAAAACCCAGTGAAAGAAACAAAAAAAACCAACAAATTGAAAACACACTCGACAGGTTGCAGTTTCACCGTCTGATGGGACACGCCCCGGTGACTCACCGTTTACGGCAACGACTTTTAATTATCACGCCTGCACAAAAAAACAAAACAAAACAAAACAAAACAAAACAAAAAAAATACCTACATGCATAACGGTGTAGAAATAAATTGCGACACACCCAGCTTCTTCATTTGGACTCTTGAGAAAATACATCTCTCGCACTTGCATCTTTAACCTTCACTGGATGCATAAAATTGAGTCTAAATCATTCTCTGCTCGGTTTGCGCTCCCTCTTTAACCCAGCATTAAAAAACAACAACAAAACAACGCCACTTCAGATTGCAGCAAAACAGACCAAAAAAAAAAAAAAAGCGTGTCGCAGGTATTTATGAAGGCATGGAAATGTCAGACGTGATGAGAGGAGGCAGGAAAGCAGCACAAACTAGTCAATCAGATGTTTACACAGTGAAACAGCCCTCCTGGGCACAACAATGTGCTTCCCCTCCCCCCCCTACAACACCCCTCTGTTTTAGGAGGCTTGCCAGTGAGCCCAGTCACTAAGCTTGATACAAAGAGCTGAACATATTTAAATCCAGCCGCTATGGATAACACGCTTCCTCACTGTTCCACACGGGGAGCATCAGAACTTAATCAATCCAGCCTTCCTCCAGCACAATCAGGCCGCTGAAAACGTTGAGGCGCGGATGCTTTCGGTTTAACCTGCTCGCTCGCAAGTGGCTCGCTCACTGCGTTTTGCGTCTTGTCACGACGAGGTTTGTAAATTGAAATAGAAAGCTTGGAAGGAGCCCAAGAACTAATTTCTTTTTCTCTTAAGGATGGAAAAAGAAGAAGAAGAAAAAAAAAAAAAAAAAAGAAAAACCTGTCTCTCAGGGTTATATGCTGCTCATGCACATAACGCTCTGATCCTTAGCAACAGGAAGAAAAAAAAAAGAAAAGAGGGATGAATGTTACTCAAGGTGCTCAGCAGACACCTGCATTTATGCATGTGGTGTTTTTTTTTTTTTTTCTTGTTTCTGAGTGTCTGGAATGCAATCCACCAGTCAGATCAGGACTGAAACACAAAAATATTATCATCATCAGCATCAGCATCAGCAGCAGCAGCAGGTGGGGGTGGGGGTGGGGGCAGAGGGACGACTCATCTGAGAAACACAAAGCAGTCAGTGTGGATGTGGAAATGAGGCTCACCTGTCCGCATCGCCATGAGGAGCAGCAGCACAGCCACCTTCGGCCACACGCTTCCACACGCGGGACCCATCGCAACCCTGAGAGCAAACACGACGTCATGAGCAGAAGAGGAAAAGGAAGACAAATAAATGTGACAAATAAATGTTCTGAAAGTCGCTTCAGTCACAGCTTGTTATCTCTGAACGCTTTTGTCCTTCAACGTGAAGCTGAACAAGAAACAAATCAAAAAGGAAAAGAAAAAAATAATAATAATAATAAAAGATTCTTTAGCTTTTCAAGTAGGGTCTGGAATAAATCATGATTTACCAGAAGCCTGACAAACAGGATCCTGTCTGGACGCACCGCAAGAATATCAAGATCTGTGGATCAATGAGAAGAAAGGAAGAAAAACACTGGCAGCTCTGATGTACCTTAGAGAGACACGGGAAGGGAAAGAGTCCAGTTGAAGTGCGAGTCCTCCGAGGCCTGTCACAGAGGGAGGAAGGCTTGCTTATCTTGCTCTCAGGTGAAACTCAGCAGCTGTCGCTATGGCCACGCCCTCACCGATCACAGTTCATGTGCGTGGCCCCTCCCAGAGCTACAGAACAACACTGACTTCCTTCACGCTGCTTTTTATGGGTTTAAAGTTCATTTTACTGGAACTAAGCGCCTCATTGTTGTCATTCAAAAGGGGAAATAAACTCAGATCGCAGCAGTTGCTTCTTTTTTTTTTTTTTTTATTAACAACTTAAAAGCGACATGATAAAACTTTTTTTCTATTAAGTCAGGGATTAAAATACCTGCTAAGTGTAGAAGTAGTCTTCAAGATTTTGCTGCGCGTTTTGTGGTTTCGTTGTCCTGCTTTCTTACAAAATAACAAACAGACATAAAATATCAAGCTGATATTTATCTGGATTGGTCAGGCTATCTGCTCCGGTTCAGCTGCTTGACAGTCATGCTAGTTTGTAGCAGTTTTCAATATGGGAGATATGACTCTCCACACAGGGTGCCTCAACCTCAGGGGGCGGCATGAGCTCTATGAATGCTAAGCAAATAAATAAAACAAACAAATAGTAAAGAAATACATCTTACTGGCAGCAATAAATAGATGTAAAGTGATAGTGATGCACTCTATGCCAGAGAAAACTCAAGATGTAGATTTCAAAGACTTATATCGTGGGAACTGCATGACAGGAATGTTTTTTTTTTCCTGGTTTTAAAATCACAACAATCTCAGACATCGGTCTGCCTGAGTGGGCCGTGCTTATCTGACTGATACTGCTCAATATGCACGGGTATGCGTGTGTGTGTGGGTGTGTGAAGCGGCTGATGACAGAGATGAAATATTGTCCGCTCTTGAGTAGCTCAGTAAATATGTTGATGTTCAACTTTTTTTTTTTTTTGCGCCGTTCGTCCAACGTGATTTGTTATTGGGAAGCCGTGCATATCTCAACTTCCTCGGTGCAGGCTCACCTCTCGCTGATAGGGTTCTGAGTGCTGTAAATTTGGTTTGGCAGAAGTGCACTAGTCTAAAATAATGACTGTCTCGCTTTGCGATTTTTTTTTTTAAAGCAGCATAACAGAAGTAACTAAGTCTGACAGGCCCCACAAGTTGTTTTCCTCTAATTCTCCCTCTTTTTTTTCCCTCTTTTTTTAAACTTTTTGACAGACCCACAAAAAACCCCAAAAAAACACATTCACGGTTGTTGTTCCTCGCTGACTGACAGACGGCAGACAATGGCAGCCGAGAGGATTTGACGGCTGCAAATTCGGCGATGTAAACTGCGGCGTGACAGCTGCTGCTGCTGCTGCTGCTGCTGTTTGTGCTCGGAGTACAAGTTGTTGTTGTTGTTTTTTTTTTTTTGGGGGGGGGGGGGTTTCTTGTTAAATGATTGAGATTATCACAAGAGCCGCAGACGGCTTGAATTTTGCATCGGGGCGTGAAGGATCTGAATCACAAAACCCGACAATGAATGCATAGGTTGGAAGGTTTTGGTGGAATGCAACAGTACGACGGGAGCACAGCGTGTGACGTTAACCATTAGGAAACTCACGCGCTGCTTTAATGCGACGCTGCCAATAATGTTCTTTAAGGAGATTAACAAATTAGCAGCGCTCAGTATGAGACATGATCAGAATGCAGATTCCCGACCCGCCCTCCTCTCCCGCTCCGAGCGGCGTATTTTCACGCTGTGACCTCTGCTCTCGGTGCAGGGCGGCGGAGTGGCGGCGCAGGGTGTACCAGAGTGTCGTGTGACAGTAAGTAGCAAATCCTTGTCTGCTTTCTGCCAAGTTTGCAATTGCGGTGTTCCCCCATTAAGTAAGAAATGAGATTGAAACGAGGGGCGAATGAGCCCGTTCAAGCGACGAGTCGTTGAAAAGCCGTGGCAGCGACAGATGTAAACAGTTACATGATTTTATATTCATAATTCAGCAGTGGCGCTGGCGCTCATTACCCATCAACCATCAGACAAGACGCCGGAGTCTTGTTCAGGCTTTGGAGGAGTTAAAACAGAAGCAACTACAAACCAGAAGGTCATGTATTTGGTGAAAGCAATCCATTATTCAGCGGCGCTACTTTGTGTTCTTCGCGGAAGAGCACCAGGTGTGGCGCAGGAGCGCATTGATCTCCCTGTGTTCTTCGGCAAAACGTCTAATAAAGTAAGTCGCGTTCCGCTGAGGTTCTGTTGAGTGCATGTAGCTGACTCATGAGAAAGAACATAACACAGAAGAAGACTTACTTCCTGTTGTCTTCTTCGTGTATTTCGCCAGCACTAACATCCGGTGTCTCCATTACGGCTCTGTGACGAACATCCGGTGACTAGAAACAGCTCGTCCTGGCTTGACAACCTTTATGGGGAAAATCTACGTAGTTTTCTGATGCATTTCTTTGAATTGAATTTATGTTCATTTCAATGTTTGTATGCGGTTCATGGCTGCCTCACCAGCAGGTGTGGCTAATTGCTCGTCTTTGCTGAGGTGGCGGCGGTGGTCCTGCTGGCGCGTGGGACCGAGCCGCGTGACAAACAACGAGGCCGGATCACACGGACGTCGCAGCACGCGGAACGACAAACGACAACAAACAACACAGGTGGGGGTTTCAGGCGGGCGGATAGGAAAACGCTCTGAACTCGTTGCATCCCGGCAACCCCGGGGTTTTTTCTGTTTTTGTTTTTGTTGTTGTTTTCTTCCTCCGCCGTCTCCCGGCGTCTTCTTAATTATCCCGGTGGATGAAAAGCAGCCGGACTTTGGCAGCCTTCACAGCCAAGGCCCGCATTCATCTTTTGACGACGGGGTGGCGAGCGCGCCACCTTGACGGCTCTGCAAATGACATGCAAACATCGTAGCAGGAGAGGAAACAAATGAGCAGCACGCGGACGGGAGAGGCTGGAGGGGGGGAGTGAGGGGGGGCTCAGACAGCAAAGCGTCATGATTCACAGCGCGTCCATGTCAGAGAGCCTGATAGACGGATGTATTTGTCTTCTAAAGGTGGAAAGTCACAGAGATGAGAATGTCGCCTCTGGCAGGAAGGAGGGCATTCAGTCGAAGAGAGACGTGAGTCAAGTACAGCCAGACATCATGTTTATATATATATATATATATATTTATATATACATACACACACAATCAGACAGAGTTCAATTGTTCTGCCCTTTGCACCCACTCTGCAGTCTTTTTGTTGCTGGAATAAGTAAGCTTTAGCACAGAGGAGAATCACCATCTTTAGATTGAGTCACCATCCAGGAGGAGCTTTTGTTTTATTATTTATTTAATTTTTTTTATCTTGTGCCACCGTGAGTGTAACACCTTCCCCTCCAAAGACAAAAGACAGCAGGAAGTGTTGTACATCAGAACTAAATGAGTAACGGATTAAAGAACGGTTCGGATAGTTCTGAGGAGCCGGCCTCCGTCGGGCGTGCGTCCTCCAGGAAACGGACTCGGATCGGAGAACCAGCCACAAGTTTCCGCTGAGGCGTTCAGCCGGTCAGAGTATAAACATGGTGTCTTTTCGTCCTTCTCCCTGTCATGTTACTGATGAATAAAGGCCACTAGTGCCACAAAAACATAACAGCCCCCCCCCCCAAATAATCACAGTTACGGCGTAAACTAATTGCACATCAGCAAGATGATTTTCTTTGGCAGCTGCAAGGTTATAACAATGATCCATGATCAGAGTTGAAATGCATCGCATGCATCATGTCCCATTTAAAGCTTTTTACTAGTGGATGTCGCCGCCACAAATTGTCACATTGTTTACAGAATAACCATCTTGGGTGATTTTGTGTCGTGTCTTCAGCTGTCCTGAAAGGCACTGCAACACGTTTTCCTCACAACAAAATGATGAGCTGTCGTGTTTTACGGAGCCCTGTGGGGGGCGTGGGAATGTTTCTTCAGAACATTACTGCATTCCCTCACAATAATGTACTGATCAGTTCACGGGTCATAATTGATCATGTATAATGTTCCAACCTTGTGCATTAAGAAAAAATAAATAAATAAGACAATGGAGGATAAGGGTTGGGGGAGGGGGTGAACTTTTCACCTTATCTAGAGACAAATCAGTGAAAAGTTAATGGGTTAATACTTTGAACAAGAGACTGAGACCACAAATAGAAGGCATGCCAAGTAAATCACTTTCGCTGCAAATTTCTGTCTCGTTGTGCTCAATTATGCAGCATTATATCATCAGCGGGGAGTTCAACTAACAAAGAGAGAGTGCCAAAAACTTATCCTCTCTGTGCAGACACAACACTTCCCGAGGAGTGAAATTAACAGTGCTGCAGTTGAATCCATGTGAAACAAGAATCCCTAATGAGCCTTGAAGCGTTAAAATACCAACTTCTAGACACGGAAAGGCATCTAAAACAAGAAGGTAAAGAGGAATTTACCATCCACGCTTTTTTTTTTCCTTTTTTTTTTTTCTTTCTTTCTATGTTCTCAAGCCGGCCACTTATCCCACACACATACACAAACACTCAGCCCGCAGCGATATGAGAATAGACGGTGGACTCCATAATCCAATAAGTTGTGCTTCTTGTGCTAAACCCAGTGAAGTCTGGCACACAGAGGGAGACCGTGGAGAGTTTGGTCCTCTAAGCCTGGCTGGTGAGGAGTGGGATGGAAACTGTACTCTGCGATCAAAGAGAAACAGTCAAATCTCAGCCGCGGTCTCCGCCGTAATGACGGCTCTTATTTTCCCATAAACTCCTGACTCCTCTTTTTTTTTTTCTCATCTTCTTCAGAAAACACAAATTAAGAGAGAGGCGCGGCGGACTCGCCCACCAACCGCGCGGTGGAGAATAACTGGTGATGAGGATGAGATTGGACGGAAGACGTTCTGCCTCGCCGTCCGTCGTATCATCAGTCAATAAGAGGCAGGCATTCATTTGGAAGGGAAATTATTTCTGGAGAGCTGAAGCTGCTCCGAATGCATTCGCCGACACTCTTAACTTGAAACCGACAGAAGAATTCGTGCAGTAATGGCAATTTTCCTCCACACACTTATATGTGGAAATTAATTTTCAGTCTATTGATGCTATTTGTTTCCCGTCAGAGCCGCAAATTGGCGAGTGTGACTTTGTTCCCTCTTCAGTCTTAATAAAAGCTTTAAATACAAAACAAAACAAAAAAACCCTCGCGTCTCGCCGTCGCACGGTTTGGGAGTGACGCTCGCTCTCGTCGTTTGCATACTGCTGCTGTCTGATCTCGTTATTTAAAATGTAGGCAAGCTCAATCCTAACCGCAAACTGACTGTGACCATACGGCCATTGTTCTTTAAATTGAATTTGAAATTTTCCTCTGCACATGTAAATACTCTCACGTGATTGCGAGCATGACTGGTTGGCTGAAGCATCTTTGGTTTCCATTGATTTGCTCAGGTAGCAGTTTGACACGAGAACTGCGAAAGGTCGAGAAGTCCTCACAGCCTGACGCTGAGGGGTTACCCAGAGGCGCTTGTGAAATCAGGTAACAGCTACACCTTCAAAAAAAATATATAAAAACAGAGAAATGGGGAAAATCAATAGCTGAAAGTACTGGTCACCAAGGAAGAGGTTGGTCAGATAATATGTTGAAAACGTGACGTATTCAGCCCCACAGGTTCTGGTAGAAATTTCGAGCAAACAAAGAAGGTCGATGCAAAGGAGCAAGAGGGAGAGCAAATTGACAAAACGGCAATGACAGAAGAAAGGAAGCTAAACTGAAACCTTTGATTTGAATTTGTTGAAGGTCGTGCTGCTTTTGGTTTTATGAAAACAGACATTCCTCTGTGGTCATTTGAGGAGGAAATCAAATCAGGGAACCAACTGCAGCAAAAATAACCTGAAGTAACTAAACTGATCACATCATCAGCAAAACTCTAAATGCGGCTTTGGCACCTTTGAGTTGTGTGTTGTTGTCATTTGGTTGTGAATAATTCCTGTGGTTTATGTCTCTAGCCTTTCTGAGCAGCGCCTAAACTTTGACCACCGCCCAGACGTCACTGCGGAGGCACCCGGCCCCACCCCCCGCCCCCCCCGCAGGGGAAGCTCAGCCATGATCCATGTATCGTATCACCACAGGTGGGGGTCAGAGCAGAGCAGTAAATGGAGAGCTGCCCCCTTTTGACTCCTGTCTTTCTTCACGCGACAGACCGGATCCGCCTCCAAACTGGAGGAAAGAGTCCACATCAATTCTCACTCTTTTATTTCTAGTGCTCACTAAAAAGTAGTTGCACCGCCATAGTGCCATTAACCTTCTCATCCGGTGTTGGACTGTTGAGGTGTCAAAGAAAGCAAATGCTTCTTAAGTGCTTTTATAGAGAGGTGAGAGATGAGGACTGGAAAAGGCAACTCCAGTTCCTGAATTGGGATCTAGGGCTGCGATCCAGTTACGCAGTCTGAATTTCCACATGGCGACGCCCATAAACATTGTTTGCAATAGCAAACGTTAAGTTTTACTCTCCATAGGCAAACACACACCACTTTTAGTTTGTTCAGTTTAGAGTTTGAGATGCACTTATTTAAGTGTCTGGTAAGGTGAACATATTTCCACCACAGCTTTACCACTACGTCACGAAAACACGAAATCTCAAGTAATTCGGTCCAACTTGCAGTGCAAATATCTTGGTAGACTTGAAATAAGGCAAAACTGTCTTACAAGTAACACTTAATTTTAAGTCAATAATGCCTTAATATTAATGAAGATGAACTAGTTTCATTATTTCACACTTATAACAATCTGCCAATAGAACAAGAACTTTTTCATCAATATTAAGGAATCACTGACAAAGAAAGAAGGCTCCTAAATCTTTCTGAAAAGTTAGTTTTGCCTTATTTCCTGTGTACTGAGATATTTGCACTAGAAACTTGATAAAAATACTCAGTAGGATTTTTTGTTTTTGCAGTGTGTTGGTGCGAAGTCCAGCTTAAATCTCGTAAATTGAGGGTAGCTGGAGTTGCTCCCGGCGTTCCAGGTGATTTTTCCAGCGTGGAAGTCTGAATTTCCCAGTTCTAAGTGCATCTGGAACGCAGCGTAAAACCCGTCACACTGCAGCTCAAACGATCCGACCAGCAGATTTCCCCCCTCCTCCCCTCCATCGATGACATGACGGTCATAACTAACACATGGAGTCCTACCTCTAGCTTTGTTTATCTGTTGTTTTTGCCTCCTTCTTTTCTAAACTGCTGCTGCTGCTGGAATAAAAACGTACGCCCACGAGGTTATTCAGATGAATGAGCGATGTGGGCGGGTGGGCCAGTGCTAAGCCGCGCTGCCCGTTCTCACTGGAGAGGGAAAAAAGGGAAGAGTTTTGACACCAGACCAGCTCAACTGAAAACACACAGATGGCAAATATCACCCGGTTCAATAGGGATCACATGGGCTGAACCGTCCAGTCTGAGCAGTTTTCCTGTGAACCGTTTCCTAGAAAAAAAAAAGGAAACGGCAGGAAACGTTTAAGAGAGACGACCCAAAGTGTTTAACCTGAAACAAGCATGTGTTTCCATTTATTTTAACCTTCGAAAGGGTTTACGCCATCAGAAAGTGACACTGGTGGAAAATGTCCTTAAAGACCAAGGTTTTGGTTGGATTTCGCATCATAACTATAACAAAAAAAATGTCACATTTATAAAGTAAATATACATTTACTCCGTTTATATGAATCCTGTTTATTTTTTCTTTCCTTTCTGGCTCCTTATTTCTCGTCGAAGTCCAGGGAAGCAGATTAAAAACATCCCCGTCATGGATTTTGGTCCTGAGACAAAATAATCAGACCAAGCTGTCATGTCTCAAGGTTTCATAAATTCAACTTTGTCGAAGCAGAATTCAATTTTCCGACTGCTGATGTGTGACAAGCCCCTGATAGCGAAGCAGTCAGGCAGGTCAGTCTTCATCAAGATGCTTTAATGAGAATTTAATGATTGGCTGCATAAATCAGCGGAGAGGATCTGATAAGGCTTTGGATGTAACAGAGAAGCCTCTCAATATCAGAAAACGGATAAATTACATTGGACGGAAAACATTAATCCAAGTGAAACTTCTAATTAACTTTTGTTTTATCGAATTAAATGGTTATTGTAATTGTGGCTGCACATTCTTCAGTGATTTTTGAATGTTAAGATTTTATTTGTTCCCCTCTCGCCTCTGATTAGTTCCTCTGGTTTGCTCAGTCATTTCTCCCTCTGCTTCAGTATTTTAAGCATTTTTCTAGTTCTGATGACTCCACATTGTTCCTGCAGCTCGTTGAGTTTCATTAAAATTCTCAGTTTCAATCAGTTTATTGCTCTGCATTTTGATTTTCTTTTCCAACAGCCAGCATGATGTTTCCGGTTTTATTGCACCCAAATCTTTCTGGCGCTGTATGCCATCTGACTTTTTGTAGTGAGTTTGACATTCGATGGCTTAATATTATTCTTCGTCATGTACAGACATAAGAAAATTTACATTATATGGCCCCGTTTTTGTCATTTTGCATTGTTTCACACTTTATGAGAGTAAAATTGAGCCTCGTTACCAACTACGTGCATATTTGTGATGTGTGGTTAGGGTTTGCAGGAAGTTTTGTACTCTCCCCAGATAGTGTTGAAAAAGCAATTACGTGACTCCAGTTCCATTCCTGTGCAGGTTTGATGTTTCTCAGTCCACCACAGGATATGACTATGACAAGTTATGAACCATTGTTGTTTACTATAGATTGCCAAAACTCTACAAAAAAAAAAAAAAAACTGGGATAAGTGACTCCAGTTTCATACTTCTGTAGTTTAGGTACACGAAGGAACCATGATCCATGGGATGCTTTTGTGTGATGAACTTTTGGGAACCAAATAATTTAAAAAGCATTAAGGAACCCACGTCTTGTTCTGTTCAGGTTACAATTCGTGGCAAACAACCCTTTTGTTTAAGCGTGATGTGGGGAAACCAGTTACCCAGGACCCTGTGATGGTTTTAGACGTCCAGAGGATCAAATGATTGGATTGTGCTGTGAGACGGCAACAAAGAATCATTTCAGTTTTGCTGAAGGTCTTTGATAGCTGCTTCTGTTGATTATCTCCAAAAGCGTCTCTGAGCTTAGAAACTGGAGGATTATTATTTTCATGGTTTTTAGTGACATGCAGCGTTTTCTCACGTCGCTTCTGTTAGAAAATGTTTGACTGGAAGTATGACACGTTGTACCAGCAGGGGGTCGTTTGGGTAATTATCTGACCCAAATGTCCTTCTTATTCGAACAGGTGGGACAATTCGTTAGAAAATAACCTTCAGTTAAATTCTAAGTCCTTGTTATTTATAATAAATCCATGGATATGAAATAAAAGTTGAAATTGGCAGACGATTTTTTTTTTTTTTTTTTGCCAGTGGAACGCACTGTGAGAAACGTCTCAAATAAAGCTGGCAGCAAAACATGAGAATGTTTATCTTTTCTAAGATGTCGTATGTTTACTTTCCCGATCTTCCTGAAATATTTTTTCCGCTCCTTGAAAATATTGTCAGATGATTTGTGGTGTCCTGTAAGCCAGGAGTCGATGCTCTCTACTAAATGTCGCTCTACATTACTGTGCTTTGTTTTCATTTAACCGAAGCCCTGGAGTGTTTCAGGAAAACCCAGAGGGAGCAGGAAAAGAAGAAGAACAAATACTTACTGTATTATTTTTTTTATGATTGGAGCTCAAGCTTTACAATTCAAATAGATGTTCTGCATGTCGTGTGGATGTGTTTCAAAACGCCCGGCAGCTACTGCGCTCCGTAATCCTTTAAAGGTTGGGGCCGCCGACATGCCAAGCAGTCGCATTAACGGAGAGCAAGTAATAAAACCCCGCCGTCCCCGAGTGGCAGCGGCTTACTAGCCGTTCTGACACGTACGCGCGCCTTTTTACATGCATTACAATAAATGAATGCATAAAGCCTTTTAAAAAATGGCAAAATCTCTTTTGTGGCTCAACACCTATCTATGACAGCACAGGGCCATACAGATGATCGTCACATTATCGTTTACACTGCATCCACAACAGAGTTTGTAA
Organism: Poeciliopsis turrubarensis; assembly: GCA_010277015.1. Lineage (NCBI taxonomy): Eukaryota > Metazoa > Chordata > Actinopteri > Cyprinodontiformes > Poeciliidae > Poeciliopsis > Poeciliopsis turrubarensis. Next base: position 1,076,764 of record VMRN01000034.1, read on the forward strand.
CAATTCTAATAAAAGACATATTGTGTGTTTACGTGCCATATGAAAATGTGCTAATAATACAATTGTGTGCGTCTTTCCATTGTCTTTACGGCAACGCAAGGTTATTTCAAAACTGAACACGACAGTAGGTGTCAAATAAACAGTAACTCACTGTTTCTGGCCGCTAATGGACTTCATTGTTTTATTATCTGGAAGTCGCTGAGCTAGGAAATCTCTCTCAGCGTCCCTGAGGAGTGCAGACCTGAATGCGTTTCGCAGCCACACACGGCCGTTCAGACGTGCGTTGAGTCACACGGCGTTCGCTCGGTGTGATTAGCGCGTCGTGGAAGTGAAAGAAAACGCCGCGCCGAATCCGCGGAGCTTTATCATGTCCCGCAGCAAAACCTGGGCTCCTTTTAGAAGCGAGGGAAAACATGGCGGCCGAACAAAGGCTGTCCGTCTAAACGTCAGCCGCTCGCCGCGTAGCCGTTGGTGGCAGGAAGCAGCCTGTGTTCAGTCAGTCCCTCAAAAAAAGACAGATGTCTCATAAGAAACCAGAACGACACGCATCAAATGCTACCAAAACGTTTCACTGCAGAAAAAAAAACAACCCCAAAGGCGTTAGCTTAGCAACACAAAGCAGTACAGAGCGCCGCTGCGTTTATTTTTATTTTTTCGTACTTTGACCGACTTGTTAAACAAAAAACTGAAAGCAGTTTGAAATAAAGAGAAAAAAAATAATTATTTTTTTATTTTAGTGCCTTGCATACATTTTTCATACACTGAACACTTTTAAATGCTGCTGCCTGGCAAACACAAACTTTTAATACATGTGATTGTATGACAGGACACATTATGATTTTCAAATATGAAAGCTAAGCCATTAATTAATATATTTTTTAACTTCAGTGGCTCAGACAGTAATTGTTTCCCGTGGTAAAAACCTGCAAATACTTAACAACACTTTTGATATGATTCCATTTTTATTATTCTTATTAAATATGCGATAAATGTTCAGTGAATCGCTCGTTCTCTGTGCAATTTAATTCACTCAAGGTCGTAGATATTATTTAATCATGTCATGGAACGTTTCCTTTTCTCAGAGTCGACTGAGAATTTAAAGAGATTTAGAATCACTGTTTCAATGCCTTTACTCTGACACACGAATATGCTCAAATAAAACCCAAATAAAAGCCTCTATGCTTTTTTTCTGCACTGCCTGAATACGTGCAAAACATTTTCAAACAAACATCCTTGCCTTTCTTCAGTATAGCTCAATGGATATAATAATTGTACACTGAGACACATTTAACAGTTGCAGGACGTCGGTCTCTCCCGTTTAGGCCGGCCAATAACCCATCGTTTGACTCAGGGGGGTTGAAACATGTGGGATACCGGCCCTTTAAGACTGATTCTGCACCCCACCGATTTAAAGGGAAAAATGTGGAAACTCCGCACAGACGGGGAATGAGCTGCTGTGCGTAGTAAAAGCTTTCAACAGGGTTGGTATAGGAGCAAAACTCAGCCTCTCAGCAGGTGGTACAATTTGCATTTAGTTGAAGGGCTGGCAAAACTTGGGCATAACATGAGATGTGGAATATTAATTTCAAACCGACGCTCTCTAGGAGGAAGATGGCTCAGTGGTTCATTTTTGGGAAAGTTTAGTTTTCATTAAATTGGAGGAGAAATTAAAGGAACATCTTGTTCTTCCAGCAACGCCACCCTCTCTGCTTTTGTTGCTGCCAAGTCGGTCGCAATTGTGATCAAACAAAAGGAAGGACGACGTCACTTCCTTCAGAAAGGAAACCTTTTACTGTACTTTTGATAGAATACAGTGTAGACGCCTGTCATAAAGGGACAGACCCCTTTATCTTCCAGTTCAGTGTGCACCAGTGACACTTACAGCAAACGTGGCAGTGAATGCAGCATTTCAACACGCTTGCAAGCAGTGCAATTTATTAGAAAAATCAAGCAGCAGAGATCAGCTACAGCTCATCTTTAAATCATTTCATAAAACTACAAATAACTCAAGTGACTCAGTGCTTTGGTATTGGCTGCTTATTAAATGTCTGGCCTCGACAAGGGTAAGGTTACCCTCGATAGCTTGTTTTGCTAACAATGGAGCTAGCGGTAGAAAACATCCTTCATCATTTATCCACAGCAGGGTCAGAGCAAGTACAGAAAATAACTAAGTGAAGAAATTGCCCTGCATTTTTTTCCAGATCAGAGCATATTTCAGTTCAGCTCAAAAACACTTTATTTATCCAGATGGGAAATTTAATGTTATCATAAAAGAAACAAAGTATTTTCACAGAGTGTGGTCGTTGACGCTGTGGGCAGTCGGTCTTAGAGCGAAGCTGAAGAAATGCTATCAGGTCGATTTCCAGGCAGCAATTGCTAATCCGCCTCGTTTACTTTTGCTGCGCCGAACCAGGCAGAGCGACATTGGAATCGGGGTTATGATCCTTCCCTTTGCGATTGATGGAAGAGACGGCTTGAACTTCCTCCCTGTCTCTCTGCTCTCTGGTCATGCTTCGCAGCCAAGCCTCCTTTACAACGCCTCTTAAATTTGGGGTCGTAGTTCAGGTATTATTTGAGCTTTTGAGATGCCAATTAACTACTACCAGTTAAAAACTACGCCTTGCTACCAGGGTTACGCATCATGTCACTGTCCAAAGTAGAAAAGTAAGAAGTAAGATTTAAAAAACAAAAAAAAAAAAAAATCCTTCCAGCATAATTGTCCAACACTTTAACTAAAACACAGAACCGCCAGTAACAGTGCAATTCCAGGATCAGTACAGAAGCAGAACATTGACAACAATCCAAGACACGACCTTAAACGGTCAAAAACCCGTTTTAATGTGGCTAATTTAGAACAATTCTGCAAAGACGAAGTGGATCAAAATTTCTCCACAGCGATGTAAAAGTCTCGCTGCCAGTCGCAGTAAACAATCGGCGGTAGTTGTGCTCCCGTGCCGCCATCTGTGGCATGATTAGATTTAAGTTTTAGGGGGAGTTAGGCTCCCGCGTAGACAGAGGCGTCTTTGGGAAAGCTTTAACCTTGTAAAAAAATAAAAATCATCTTTGGGAAGCTACTTAAATTTGCAAGGGCGCAACGTTGTCTTTAAAGGAAAGAAGCGTAGTTCTAATCTTCAGGAGACATTTGGCGTAAAGGTAAACTCATTTCCAAATCAATGTTTTTTTTCTTTTCTCTCGGGTGCAGCTCCCTGCCCAATTCAACACCCCTTTTTTTTTTTTTATGGAAAGCCCAGTGGAAAACAATCAAGAGCAAACCGTTTAAATCAACCCTGAAGAGGTAAGTTTGTGTCAACAATAGTTGTGATGAATGATGATTGTGAGAGTAAGACCTTCAATCACGTAAAAACCAAATTGCTCTACTTGACAGCAGAAATTTGAACTCAAGAGAAAGTTTTGCTGCCTCACCGGCTACAATCAGGCCCACATTGTTGACAGATTTGCGGCGAATGAAGCTTCGTCCGAATGCTACGGTTTTCAAACCAACAGAACACAGCAAAGTGGATTTCTGATTCAGCGGCTTTTTGATGCCTCTTTTGTCCGTCGTTCACGTTTGCTCACAGATGGTTTTTTTCTTTTCTTTTTTTTCTTGGGTTTTAATATTTACACTTGCGTCAAAACATGCCGGGCTGATGTTGATTGCCGCCGCAGTGTCTCGCGGAAGAGGTCAATAAATGCCACCGATTTCCACAGTGAACTTCCACAGACGGGTGAAAAAGAATCAGCTGCCGTGCAATCAGATAGAACCCCGTGGGGTAAATTTCAGCTGCCATAAGGATCAAGTCGTTAAAGGCAGTCAAAGCTCATTAATGTAACAGACTATTCATTCCTGCAAAGCCTCATTCCCCCGCCCCCACTCTGCCCTTTAACAACCTTCACCGTGGAGCCTTCGCTGTCTTTACTGAGACGAGTTTGATACTTTTTAAACATTTTATCTTACGGAGCGCCGTGTCCAGGAGTGATCCTGCTTTCGAGAAGACGGCCGTTGCATTGAGCCACAGGCACTTTCACTCAAAAGTACCACGTCCATCAGAAACAAAACAAGAGCAAAACTGTTAGAATCATTCATATTTGGTCGTCATGGGATCTAATGTTGCTCGTGCTTCAAATGAGGCTAACAGCAGTTACCATAAATGCCTTTTTTGCTTCGTGATATGTCAAACTGCATTTAATTCTCAGGACTTTATAGATTGTTTTAATGCAGTGACATTAAAACAATCTAGAGTGCAAATACTGACTCTGTCCCACATCTGAAGAAAGGCACCACTCCCAAGTCGTCCCAACCGAAAGGAACTGATCACAGCCAGGAGGAGGGTCTTAGTGCTGTCAATCATCCTCATGTACTCGCTGCTAAATGGGCTAACTGTGGAGAAACAGGAAAACCATTTATCTGTGGTCATTCTAACTAGCTTTAGCATTCATGACAGGCAGTGCCAGCTGCAGCATAACAGAGTAAGAGAGGTGAGACAGTGGGGGATGAGCAGCGCCGCATGGAGTGGTGATTGCCAGTGCTTAGACCCTCCTCCCTGCTCTGATTGGCTGCACTGGGAGAAGGCAGAGGAGTTAAAAATTTTTCACAGATTATTAATCTTGTGCTATACTGTCACGATATAGTGACAATTCCTACAACAAACATGTAAAAAGAAATATTTGCCTTTGGTTCTTGTGCGTCCTTGTAACCCTGTTTCTCATGCCACCCAGAGCAACAGCCCATACAGCAATATTCGAAAACCACCACAGGTTACAAACACAAACTTCAAAGTATTTCATTGGGATGGATGTGAGACACTTCCATAAATCAATAAAGTATTGCAAAGTGGAAAGAAAGTTACAAATGGTTTATAGAAAAAAGGTTCTATCAGCAAATAATCATGTCTTACCGCAGATTTTCATCTGGACCTCGGTCTGGTCTTCAGGTCTGACGAGGCCCAATGTAATATTTTGTATTAATCTAAACTCTTCTCTCGTATCCCTGGCAGTATGTTTCCAATCATTGTGCAGGAACATGAACCTCTCCCCGGGTGTGAAGCTTGCTTCAGGATCTCTTGTCTCATATTTAGATCCTCCTGGTGCTTAAAGCTTAGGATATTTTTTTAGATATTTTTGTTTTGTTTTGTTCTGTACCATTTCTCTGCAACTTTGCAAATTAATTAAAAAAAAAATTGTAAATGGAACATTGCAACACATTAGCAAGTTCTTGGGGTGGCACTACGTCTGATGCTGATGCTTAATAACTGAAGAAGCAAGAGCACGACTGTGCCCCTCTGCTCATAAATCTCATGCTTGTAACTGTTGTTAGCTTTGGGTGATTTCCCAGGTGTGGGCAGCAGAGCGGCTGCAGAATCAGACGGACTAAAACAGGTGGAACTCCACACCGACATCTCAGAAGAATGCGGCGCAAAACCGGTACGTCACCCGGGCCCCGGTAACACAGCGTGTATCGGTTACAGGATCATTTCATCTGGGTCATATATAAATTTATGAACATGACTTCAGGCACTATTATACGGTAGACATTTTCTCAAAGGCAGGTAGAAATGCAGCCAGAAAGGTCAGGCTGTCAGCCGCGTTTCTGCTTGAAATGGTTTTCCTGACGTTAAGTAAACGAAAGTAGCTCTGGGATCTCTCTTTATGAATGAGAAAATAACTCCCAGAATGTAGCATATTCTACAGGACATTTTTACCTTCTCTTTCTGTAATTGTGTGAAAGCGAGATTTGACTGCTGGCTGCCCTTTTATCTTGGAAACACGGGCAGATGTACAGTGGCAGGCTGTAATCCACATTCACTTATCTTCAGCATTAATGACATATTAATTTTGGGGGCTTTGAATGATGTATGTTCTAGGACGGAATGATGAAAGCGCTCCAATTTCAATGCATTTTGAAAACAAGAATTGAATGCCTATGCATGACTATTTTCTAAATCACTATATCGTGTTTTCACAATCTGCATCTTGCTTTTTCTGGCACACTTCCACATATATTAATACAGTATTTCAAAAGGATCATGTAAGCTTTCTATATCTGTTCCAAACCCAGTTTTGAGTTTTGATGTGCGCTTGGAATCGTTACCCTGTGAAAAAAAAATCCAGTAACCAGTAATGATCAACCCTATCATCAACTGGTTGATGCTGGAAGGCCAGGATTACAAGCCACAGTGATACGGTTGTTGTGACAGCATTGGCGCCATCTTAGTCCGTCCACTTGAAGAAGCCAAATGTCCGCTTGGAAACATTTCTATGGACACAGGAAACAAAAGCATGTTTGACAAACACTTGGCGGCCTGTTCACCGTCTCTTGAATCTGGCGAAAGGACCAAAGTGTTGAAGCGGAGGTTCAGGTTACCCACTGACGCACATAACTTCTCGCCGCATAGTTGGATGAGCCGGGTTTAAATGTGCATGAGACAGAAGAGATTACTTTTTTTTTTTTTTTTTTAAATGGGTAAGGTAGTTCTAATAAAAAACCCCATTGTTGAAAATTTACGGACCACGTTCCCCCTGGCAACCAATTCCAGCAGCCTCCTCCATTTCTCATAGGAAGAGTATTTTATACGTCCACGGTAAAACAAAAAAATAAATAATTTAAAGCCCCAGACATAGTGACATTCATCCTGATAAGCGCATTTAAAACTCAATACACATTCATCGTAACGCAATACCTGCCAAAGAACGGCCGTGCCCTTCAGACTGCAGTCGAACGTTCAGTTTTAATGTTAGTTCCCTCCGCAAACTTTTGTCTCTCCATTCAAGCTTTGATCGAATAATACCTTGAAAAGATGTCAGGAGGAACAAATTGCACTCCAGTCCTTTTCTCTGAGGTCCTTTTGTCGGTTATGTTTCTTAAATGTGAAAACGTTCCTCACGCTGAGCTCGTCATGGGTCTTCTGCCTCCCTCCACGTTCACAGGGACAGAAGGATAAGGAGGGATTTTTTTTTTTTTCCCTCCCTTTTTCTTCGTCCCTGCCTCGAGTGTCTCCCAGGACATGAGACAAAAGGCTGCAACGCCTCGGTATTCGAATGAATTTTACAGGTGACATGCTCTGCACAAAAGGGAGCATAACAAAGAGATCTTGTTGTGCAGCGTGGGGCACGGAACAACTTTTCTTCCTAAACTGTGACAACTTCCCTTTGAGTACTTTTATTCTTCATTGATTCTATTTTCGTTAATCGTTTGGATTTAACAGCCCGGAACTCATTACTTCAATGTGCCAGCTTAAGGGTAATGCACGTTGGGTCCTTAAATTCATCTAGAGAGAAAGGATGGAAACTCTCCCGGTGCCTGGGGCTCATTTTGTCCAACGTAAGGCTCGACGGCTCAATCATCCCTGAAGAGGTTGGACGGCGGCCTCTCCACAGAAGCAGCAGGCCGTGGGATTGTGAAATATGCTCAAGGACAGGAGCCGCGAGAATTCGTGGAACTTCAGAGTCGTCAGGATTATTGAGAAGCTGTGTGCCGTCACATTCAAATCAGAGTCAAATCCACAGTGCTGCTGAGGATTCACTCCCGCCAGCCTGTTCACGTAAGCAATTTCATCATCTTTGACTGCGGCGCACAAAAAGTTCCTGAGGAGGTTTCATTATGGACTCTGAAAGGTTTGGCGTTGCTCGTTCGGTTCTGTTCGGGGTCACAGGAGGCCTGGAGCGAATCCCGGCGATCAAAGGGCCAGGTGAGTGGTCGGCGTCCAAATTCAGTAAGGGTCACAGAACAAACAACTAAATCGCTTGGCAATCCTGCAGATCAATTTAAAATACCCCAATTGATCAACATGTAAGCTTATGGCAAGAAACTGGAGGAAACCAATAAATCCATGCGAACACGTCAACCACCAATCCAAGATTCATAAATTCATGCGTCTAAGAAGTTACTGACTTTTTTTTGTTCATCACATTAAACCCCCCAAAATTCTTCCATTTTATTTGCATATGGTGTATTAACATGTTCTGTATTTTCTTTGTGAGAAAGCAAGGCATACATTTTTTTATCCGGCCCCGTTTATTCTGATACCTTTAAAAGGAAAACCAGGACAACCAATTGCCTTCACAAGGAATCTAATTAGTAAATAGTTTTCCTGTGCGTAATTGAATAAATCCATCTTTTAATTGTGAGACTGCGAGCTAGAGTTAGTTTCCTGCCCTGCCGGACGTCGTCGTGCCCTCAGCCAAGGGGCTTGACCCCAAGTTGCGCCCTTAGTTGCCCACTGATTGGAGCGTCTGTAATGCGATTGAGTAAACTTAGTTCACTCGATTGATGGGTCAGTACTACTTGAAATGTGCCGCGTAAGTTTGTTTTTACTGATCACTTTAGGGAATAAACATCATCATGGAAACCCAAAGAACACACCAGTTTAAAACATCATCCTAAAACGTGAACCTCTCACTGGGGGTTCAGACCATCGGCTGAGATGGAAAGAGAAGAAACCAACACTCGACTGTCTGCCTGAACGCAGAAGACGAGTCGAGATGAACCTTCTGCAGCAATCAAATGCCATAGACCGGAGAATCTGCCAACGGTGCAACTATTAGTTGTGCTCTCCACAAATCTGCCGCTTATGGTGGAACGGGAAGGTTGTTGAAATGTTCAAAGAGAGCCACCGCAAGCCCCTTTGGCAGTTTTCATCGCGTCACACAGGGGAGATGGAAAAACCTGTGGAAGAAGGTTCCAGATGGCAACTGTGGGCTTTCTGCAGGGATCCACAGCTCAGATGAAAGAATCTGTCAGCTACTATTTGCGCACGCCGCAGATCTGTCCTTCGTGGAAGAGGAGCAGGAAGAGTCCCACAAGCAATCCCACTTGCAGTTTGTTACGATCCATGGTTATAAACCAACAGTACGCATTCACCAAAACACGCCGTGACCCTCACTGGGGGGAACGTGGAGTCGGGACGATCAAATTATGGGGAGGCCGTTCATCAGCAGGGGATAACAGAAGGTGGTCAGAGTTGGATCTGAGATAAATACCTGCTACAGGCTGAGTTATATCTGGCTCTCAGATTCCAGGAGGACGACTTTGATCTTGCAAGCCAGAGCTGCAGTGGGTTGCTTTAGATCAAAGCTCAGACACATGCTAGAGCGGCCCAGTCAAAGTTCACACCTGAGTCTAATTGAGGATCAGAGACAAGGCTTGAAAAGTGTTACAAATGTTGACGCTGATACTCAAAAAGCACTTGCAGAGAAAGGTGGTTCTACAAAAATATTGAGTTGGGGAGGCTGAATACAAACGTGGTTCATTATATTTGCTTTTTAATAGTTAAAAAAAATATGAAAACTTGTAATATTGTAGTGCTGTTACACAATTATTTACCGTTTTTTATTGGTCTGCGATATGAAAACCCAATAAGAGGTATTAGATTGTAATCTTACCATTTAAGTCTGTGGCTGGAAAGGGGCAAAATGTAAAAAAATAAAACAAATAAATAAAAATCATTTTTGGAAAGCTGCTGAGGTTCGTCGTCTCAGAACCGGATTCTGCTCAACAGGAAGTCCAATAAGCACAGTCTGCTGACGATGACTGATGAAATGCCGCATTTGCTTTACACCAATCTCACGCTCTCATTAAACAACCAATCGCAACTGCTAGCAAAGACTTGCACACTTTCCAAAAATACCCAGTACATTTCTGCAGCAGAAATGTTTTTTTTTTGTTTTTTTCTAAAGAATGATAAGAGTCTCTGGTCAGAGAGAGAGCTGGCCAGGAAACGCACCGTTCTCCTGCTGCATTTCCAGCCATGCGTTTATCGATTCTACATTTGGCCTCCCTCCACGCTCATCTGATTAGAATACTCCGTCCTACATGCCTCACGGCGTAATGATCTCTCCCGCGTCTCGGAGTGAGTTTTTGCAATATTTGTGCCCTCGGAGTTCTGTTTGTGCCGTTGTTTTTGGCTCGGTCGATACCCGCAACGCTCCCACAATATTTCATCCCAAACAAACGCCCCGCGTAATGATCGGGAGGCGTGCGGGACGACGGCGCTCTAATCAGCATTCCTCTCCCTGCTACACAACACCGAAAGGTTTCAAAGCATAAGGAATTGCTTTTTCGTCAGCCACAATATGACAAGTCAAACACTAATTACAATATCTGCCAAAATTATAGCGACAAATCATTTTTGCCCGTCTTATTACACCCTCCCCTTTCCCCCCCACCCCCCGTTTGGCCTGAAGGTTTCCCCAGTGGACCCTGAAAGAAATTCATCATTTATGCAAGAGATGTGGACTGAGTTTATGGATATAAATTCTGTTGGCGGCATGCCTCTCTCCCTGCCAGCTCGGAGCATAAAGAAAGCCTGAGTCATGTTTAAACGTGGACTGTGGGAGACCATAAATCCTTATCGGAACAACCTTTGACCGCTCAGAAACTCCAGGCGTGCGGCGCAGGAGGCCTGTGAGCCGTCGACGCAGCCGATAAGGAGCCAAACGCTCGTCTACAGCCGAGAGCCGCACAAGACGCTCACGACGGCTGCAGTCGGCGCCGACAACTTTGTTTCCAGCCCTGGCAAAGACGTCCGAGTTTTAAAAATGTAAATAAAAAAAGTGTTTTATTATATCGGCATCAACTTACTCTGAGAAATGTATGTCGGAAATAATTGTTTTTCATGGTGGGATAGTATTTGACCACTTCGATAAGGGAGCGTTGAGTCTTGACTTGCAACATTTCACAACGTTAACCAGGCGGATTGTTCTGTTATCTCTCCAGATCAACCTGGACTTTCCCAGGTTGATCTGGAAAAGTCCAGGTTGAGTGGAGTAATCCTACTCCACTCGTTTTCTGTTGGATTAACAACGGGGGACTGAGACGGCCGTAGAAGTACGTTTTGGATCATTGTCCATCTGAGGACAATTTGGAGAGACAACAGTCTTGTTTTTGGACTTTGGGAGGAAGCTGGAATCCCTGGAGAGAACCCACGCATTCCACAGGGAGAACACGCAAACTCCATGCAGAGCGACATGCATGGGATTCAAACCCACGACCTTCTTGCCGCATGACAACGGCGCTACTGACTGCGCAGCCATGAAGTCCCAGTACATTTTCTGTTAAGAGTTCATCAGGCTTTTGCTTCAAATCCTCTGCTATTTCAACAAATTACTTTCACGCAATTTGAGAGGACGTCTTTGGGAGAGGAAAAAAGGCCGACAGCGTCATAGATTTTCTGCAATATGTTTCATCTGCTCATTCTTGGGTTGGTTTCATCACCTGAACAAAGCGTTCGTTGTCGTCTTTCATCGGACAAAAGTTAAGCTAAGCTCCCCTGGAGATCTGCAGACTCCACCTGCTCACACTGACGTTAGTACGACATAAAAAGTTGGGGTTCTTTCCCTAGAAGACCCATTGGCATTTAGCTCGTGACTAATGGTTGTCATGGAGACGTGGTGGCCACCCTTCGTCATTCTCCATCAGTGAGCAGTGGACGTTTCTTTTCCGCCTTTAGACCCTCATTTTTCCTACCGGGCAAGATAACTACTCTTTCCTTTTCAAGAAATTGATGCCATTTTCATGTCACATTTATGCAGCAGGGAAAGTAGGAATTCATTAAAAAAAAAAAAGCTTCACTTGATTAATTTTCAAGGGATTGTTAGGGGTAACAGCTGAGCCATCGGTAGCTTTAACAAAGTAAACGCTGACGTTATAGACTATTGCTTTCTCTAATCAATAAATGGCCTCGAGGTAAAAGTTTGATTTTATTCACGTTTCTGCATCTGCAATGGGTCTTAACAGATCTTTACAATTTGCTGCCAACAAATACGTCCAATTCCATAGAGTAGAACCAGCCTTCACGTAATGTTCCCCGCTCTAAATGAGCGAGTAATTGAAGCGGGGAGAAAATGTCGCGGCCAGGCGGACGATAACTAAATTACAGCTGACCCGTCTCGACCTGGGCCGCGCCGCCTCCACTCTCTCCACCTTTCGTCCCACAGAACAAAAAAAAAAAAAAAAACAAAACAAAACAAAGAAAGACGTCCGCTCCTTAAGCGCCTCTGGCTCTGAAAGCAGAACCTAAAAGTGTAAACCTGCTCATTTCCAGGCTCCCCAGGGTGGGGGCGCGCATTCCACTTGGGGTGCGTCGAGCGAACACTTCCGTCGGGGGGATTTAGGAGAACCGGAGGAGCTCGAGGGAGAAAAGCAGCGACAGGAGGCGCGTGGAAGCGCGGCAGCCGCCTGCGAAACGCAACCGAAATGCGTGACGTTCAGGCGAAAACGCACGGCTTTAAAAGGCTTTTCTTTCTTTCCACACAGTGGCTCTTATAAGTGTGCATGCCTTTTATGTAAAAAAAAAAAAAAAACACCAAAAGACACCATGATGAATAGTTTTAAAACTATTCTCACCTTTTAATGCGACATTAGCTTTGTACACTGAATCATAAAAACGAAGCAATCGGTTATGGCGAGGGTTTGGGTGCGTAAAACGTTTTGAAAAGCAGGAGGAACCCGGTTGCATAAGAGTGAACACGCTTAAAGCAACGCTTTTTTGAAGCACCTTTTTATTCAATTTCAGCTTGCAGACTGCTCTCTCAGCACTCTACGTCTTCTGCTGCTAATATTTGCCCAGATGCTCTGTTATATTTAGTCCGGCGCTCTGCCGCTGCCATTCTGGACCATTAATCTTCTGCTGGTGAAGCCAGTGTTTTCCTACACGCGTTTGGGCTCGTTTTGATGGGGAGAGGCGAGGCGAGAGCTCTCGTCGCCAAAATGGACCCAAAACCTCTGGAACTTCTTAATCAGTCTTGACAACAACAACAAAAAACCAACAACAATTTTATGAGAAGAAAAGTGACGCCACAGCATGATGCTGCCACCACCATGCTTCGTTGTGGGGAGGGTATGTTTTTTTTGTTTTGTTTTGTTTTTTGTTTTTTTGGTGAAACGTTACCAGAATATTTTAAGAGATTTTAAGCAGGCCAACATATTTTCTTCTGTCTATCAGCGACACTTAATCGCACAAATAGAAATACTTTTTGACTTACTTTTGCTTTTGCAGCTGTTTGCAGCTTAGTCGTCTGCTGCGGTGTTGTGTGAAGTCGGTGAATGATGTCATAGCGATATGACAAAGTACACATATGAAGTATCAGTAAACACAGGCTTAACCAAACAGTGTCAACGTCTTCCTGATTCTGGTTCAAGCAAGTATAAAACCTCGATAAACTATTGAGCTACTAGAAAAAAAACACAAATTGAATATTTCAGTGCCGACAACAAGGTTATAGTCAAAGTTTTATTTCTTACATGTTAGTTGAGGAATTTGAACATAAGGTTTCGCGGTTGAGCCACACGTCTTAGAAAATGGAACGTTTTTTGTTTTTGTTTTTTTTTTCCAGGAAAGTATTCATAAGGGATTTTCAGCCACAAAGTTGCGAGAGAAATGGAGAACACAGGAGAGAGAGAACAGAACGGGAGGCAGATGGCGAATGACCCGGGTAGAGACATTTTTCAGAGACCTAAAATCTTATGATTTTATTCATTTATTTGTTATTTTTACGAATTACAATTAAATTGGACGGCTATAAGAGGCTTCTAGACAACAAAGCGATTCGTTTTTATGAGCGGCGAGTTTTAAGGCACGACTGCAGTACAGCAGTACAACCAGAACACAACAGGAAGTCCTGCAACCCTGCTGTTGTTTTATTGAGCGCGTCACTTATTTTGCAATTAATCTCCTCGGTTGTTGATGAGTTTATTCAGTGGACCATGGCATGCAAACATTGTGGTGTAATTTTTGGTGCCTTCACACCAACGAGATCCGTTCGATCCTCTGTGACCTCTCCCTCACTCTCTCTCCCTCTCTCTCCCTCTCCCTCCCTCTCTCTCTCTATCTCTCTCTCTCTCTATGGACATGGACGTCATCTCAGTTTCATCTGATTCATAACAACATAAAGTTGATGTGAGTCTTCAAGCTGAGATGAAACAAAAAGGTGCGTATTAGTTTGATGGTGGGCAAACTTATGCAACCGGGCTACTGCGCTTTGCTCTTTGTTATATTTTTCCTCTGTTCCTTCAGTCGAACTGACATGTGTCAAATTAAAGGTTTCGCCTCGTGAAATGGGCGCTTTAAACCAGCGTGTGTACACTTTTGCCACTGCTCCTGTCATAAATGGGCAAAATACAGACATTTTTTCTGCCTTGCGATTTCTTTTTTTTTTTTTTTTTTTTTCTTGTTTGTTTGTTTGCTTTCCTCCCATCGGCCGTCATTGTTTCTTTTAATTTGTACAGTCAAAAACACACATATTAACATATCTTTACACAAACAATGCATAAATATAATGACAGCAATAATAAATACAAAACTTGATATGAAAATTAACACTGTAACTCGTCTCGCACTCACTCACTCTCTCACGCACACGCACGCACACACACACGCACACACACACAGTCATCCAAGGCCTTAACCAGACCTGACACATTTGTACGTCTCAGTCCTGAGGTTAGTCTCATGAGCTTTAAATATCCCTCATTTGGGTCGATTGCGACGATACAAACGGAAAACGTACATCTTTTCTTTTATCCGTTCAGACAGATCAGCTCCCATGGAAGAGAAGCATCTTTAATAAGGAGAGTGGCTTCATGCAAATGATGCTCTCTTTGTGATTGCCCCCCCCAACCCCCATCACACACACACGCACACACACACATGCATACACACGCTGGGTACGGCTGCCGCTGCTGAGCCCGTCTGCCAACTGTGGGACAACTCAACCGGACTAATACTATCTGTGAGAAGAAGGTGTAGCTCTGTTACTCGTCTGACCAGATGGCATCAGGACGCACTCGCACACGTACAAACTCACTGAGCGCACATGTCCTAAATGCTTTATGAGCTACATGAATGAGTAAGTAAAAACAGTGGCTTTGTAGGTTCACGAGAGTATGTTCCGACTAAGAACAAGGTCAGTCTCTCCGCAGAGCCCGTTTGCGCCGCAGCAGATGTCCCGTCGTGGGTTTGGACCGTACACAGCTAATCCCACCGCTCCCTCCGTGTCGGTCGGGGCGATAATTAGCTCCAAATGTATCTTCCCGTTCAATTCATCCTTTCTGCGCACATGGTTGTGGCAAAAGCCTCAAGTGTTTCCTTGACTATCTGCGCGCGTCGGAGATGAAGCCTCCTTATCCTCCAACAGAGAAAAAACATAAAAATCCGTTTATCTCTGCTCGGAAACGAGCACTCACACCTCGCACTCTATGGATCCCGAAATGGTGCACGTGCACGGCCTGTTTTCATTCACCAGCGAGTCCAGCGCCTCCGAGTTGGAGTGGTAAGTCAGGTAGTACTCCTGCAGCTGAGAGTTCAGGTCCTGTTCCTGCTTGCGGGCCTTTTTCCTGCGCTTATGGTTGACTGAGTGCTCCTGCAGCTGCCTCATGGTGTTGGGGTAGCGCCTCCACGAGACGTAAATAACCAGCAGGATCAATGCCACTGACAGGAACAGGGCTACGCTGCCTGCAATGATTTTATGGAAAGCCATATGTTCAAACTGCAGCTCTGGGATAAATGGCGTAGGGCTCTGTGGAGAGTAGGGGGGTGTAGAGCTCAGGGTGCTGGTGGTGGTGGGATCCGCCATCTTTATGTGTGTCCCGGCAGGACTCAGAGGAGACGGGGTAGATTTCTGCGGCGGCGCTGACGGACGAGTCAGGGCCGGGACTCCGGCGGCCGCCGGCCAAACCGTGACGCTCACGGCTTGGGTGGAGGTTAGGATGACCACGGTTGTGGTCGAGAACATGTTTGCGGCGTCGGCGCAGATCGAGCGGTTCCTCACCACGTCCACCACCCTTTCGCCCTGCGTGGCCTTGGGGCCGCTGCAAATCATGTTGATGTCTTTGGGGTCCCTGAAAGTTCGGAGCCACCCCATGAGGGGGCAGATGCTGGGGCTGCAGTCCCAGGCGTTGCCCGCCAGGCTGATCGTGGTCAGGGCCGTCCACGCCTCCACCACCTCCACGGAAACGCTGCTCAGCTTGTTAGTTTCCAGGTTAAGCGTCTGCAAGCTCGGCATGCAGCGGAAGACGTCCGGCTCCAGAGTTTGGATTTCGTTCCCGGAAAGATCCAGCTTCTGCAGTTTCGGCCAGGTCCAAGGAACCCCTTGGCTTATCGACCGGATCCGGTTCCACGCCAGGTAGAGCGCCTGCAGGTTGGTAAGGCGTGGGAAAATGTAGAAATTAATCCGGGAGAATTGATTGTGCTCCAAATGTAGCTCTCGCAGCTTGAAGAGCCCCAAAAACGTGGTGCGAGTGAGGCTGCGCAAGCGGTTGTAACCCAAGTCCAAAAACTCCAAGCTGCGGCATTCCAGAAACGTGCGAATGAGGATCTGCTTCAGCCCGTTAGATCTGAGGTGCAGATTCTGCAGCTTGCGCAGCCCGTAGAAATAGCCTGGCTGCAGAGACTGCAGCTGATTATAGGAGAGGTCCAGGTTTCTCAGGTTTGGTATGGCGCTGAACGTGTTGTTGTGCAGAAGGCTCAGCTTGTTGGAGCTCAGGATCAGCTCCTTCAGCCGGCGCACGCCGTGGAAGGCTAAGGCGTCGATGCTGTGGATGGAGTTGTGGTCCAAGTAAAGCCAGATGAGCTGATTGAGCTGGGCGAACTGGTACGGCAGCAGAACCAGCAGGTTGTTATAGCGCAGAGACAAACCCTGGCACCCCGTCGTGATGTTTATGGGAATGTCTTGGAAGATGCCGGACTCGCAATAAACAATCTTCCCTTCGCAGCGACAACTCGCGGGGCACATCCTCTCCCCCTTGCTGAGCAGCAGCAGAGCAGCTGCCTGCAGAAGAAGACAAGATAACCTCCAGTCCAACATCACAGAACCTGTCGGGGGTAGAGTGGGGCACAGGCAATCAAAGGGATGACTCAGTTTCTGAAAATGCATGCAACAACATGGATTGAATGAGTAAAGGTAGGACTTTCATTTCCTCAAACAGTGGATATGCTCTGGGTAACAGCTGGAGGTCTGTCTCTTGAGACCTGCTTCATTAAGAAACGTTCACAGGTACTTTTACTATTTACAGATGCACATGAAGACAAGTTAGTTGTAGTTTCGATTAAGCGAACGGGTATTTAAAAACCAGTTTTTTTCCGGCAGAAATACCGGCGACGAATAGAGACAGACTCATCATAGTGGAAATCTTTCAGTTGAAGCTGATCACAGCTGTCGTCCTGGCTACAAGGAGACTGAAGAGACGGAAACTGTGTCACTAAAACAGTGAAGAACTGAATGACTTACCCATTATCACTGAATAAAGGAGTAATCCTCAAGGGGGAAGGAGAAGAGGGGGGGGGGAAATGGATTAGGAGCGTTTTTTGAACTGGTCTCAGTCAGTCTGTGCGCAGCTGCAGGGGTCGGTCCGCATCCTGAGCGCCTGTACCCGGGGAGCAGACGCAAGTTTCCCCGCGGCGGTCAGAGCCGCGCCGGGTCCGACGGGTGACGCGTCGGAAAAGGGGGACGCCGTCTCACTTGGCTCGGAGTTGGACCCGCCGCCGCCGCTCCACTTCAGTCTGCTGTGCTCGCAGTTACCCATTTGAGCGCCAGTGGACTGATGCACATCACCCCCTCCTTCTCCTCTCTGCGCTCTCTTTCCCTCCTGCCTCTCTTTACCTCACTCCTTTCTCAGAGGCGTAGGCGTCCTCGAGAACCTAAGCTTACAAATGATGGGTTTTCTGCCATGGAAAATCCTGCCATGAACTGATGGTTGCCAGGAGTGTTTGTCAGTTTCATTTGATTGCTGCTGGTGTTTTTAGGGGTGTTGAGTTTAAATGTGGACCGTGCCCTTTGGTATGAAGGGTGAAATGAAACAGTTTTCATTTCTGAATCTTAATAGGTTGAATTCATTTTTCTGATGTTTCCGAGAAGGTGTGTTGATCTGCTGGGGCTGGATTGAATCAAAAGAGCAGTATTATGTGAGAGTGACTTTTTTTTTTTTTTTAGCTTTATATCATGTTATAATATTATTCCTTCCTCGTAAACACACCTGGAGTGTTGCCTTAATTCTTTAACGCACGTCAATCTGCCATGGCAACCATTCAGCTGTGCAAAACGCCTGGGTGGACCTAGCTCCGCCCCGGAGGACAAAGCTCCTCCTCGAAGCTGCAGTTTCCAAGCTTCCACCTCACAGAGCTGTACTTCATCTTCCACTCCCCTACTCAGCTCCTTCAGACTAGCCAACAGCGATTCCACATCTCTCCGCATCTTCATCTGAATACAACCGAGGACGCTGGTTGAGTCGGCCATTACGCACGCTTGTCCCGCCTAGCAGAGTGAGGCCCGAACGTTTATTTGTGCAGTGACTGAATCAGCACAGTTAAACTCTTGTCTCAGTTTAGCAACAGCTCTAATGCTAATGCTAATGCTAATTCTGGTGAAAAGTTCCACTTTTCCCGTGTTTGTGGGTTATCTCGGTGTCACTCCGGTCTCCCACAACATGTGTCGGCTTAGCTCGTTTCCACATGTCCCTTAGGAGTGGGGACATGCTTGTCTTTTCCGTCCATTGGCAGGGATGTCTTCAACTATCAAAGGAGTGGTGAGAGTCAAGCAACATAACAGTAGAGAAGCTATAAAAAAAAAAAAAGAGAGAGAGAGGGATGCTTTTAAAACCCCTTATCATCTCTGTCACCCTGTTCCCTCTGTGTAAAATCTTTTTTAGAGAAATGCCAGAGAAAGTGCTGGAGTATATGGAGCATAGAGTTGTGCTTGTTTCTATGTGCTATGTGTGTGTGTGTGCGTGTGCGTGTGTGTGTGTGTGTTTCTTTTGCTCCCTGATTGCAAAAAGGACACATTTGGCTGTTTGGACATATTTCTGATGGCAAAAATAGATCCTCGCTGCTTTGAAACTAAATGAGCACCAGCCAGCCCTCTTATTAATTTAGGACTGTTTCAACAGCGAGAAAGCTACGAGCAGCAAGTCTGGCTTTCTACTAGAACAAATAGCCTGACTAATTACCCAAATAATGTGGTCTTGTTATACTTGTGCGGTTCTAAGAGGTGCAGCGCTCCAATTTCTTATTTTTGCTTTGAGTCACGCATTAAAATAGCAATAAACAAAGCAATAAAAGCCATTGTAATCATAATAATAAACACGCCACAATATTTCCAGCAGCAGAAGGGATAATTGCTGCTTTTAGTTTCCAAATGAAATGAATTATATCCTTCAATAAAT
The DNA here is from genome assembly GCA_010277015.1 of Poeciliopsis turrubarensis. Lineage (NCBI taxonomy): Eukaryota > Metazoa > Chordata > Actinopteri > Cyprinodontiformes > Poeciliidae > Poeciliopsis > Poeciliopsis turrubarensis. Next base: position 1,095,914 of record VMRN01000034.1, read on the forward strand.
TTACATTTAAGATCTTATTTTGGGGGGAGGGGGAGTAGAGTTAATCTCTCATTTACAATACATGCGTGGGCCAACGTTAAAATGTTAATTATCTGTATTTAACTCAAATATTATTGTGTATTACTCTTCAACCTTCACTTTGGACCTTGGACTGTGTTGATCCACAGTTTTCCAGTCCGAGACTCCAGTGGCCAAAATATAGGACTTCATATCCAGTCTCCTCAGAACAGAAGAAGAAGAAAAGCCGTACAAAAAAAAGCATACAGTGATTTTTCAACAGAAAACCAATGCTGTTTTATGTTCTTGTTGTTCCCAAAAGCTATATTATTCAACTGGAGGGGGCAGAGAGGTAGTAGATCTTTTCTGGCTCTATTTCACAAAAAAAAAAGAAACAAAAAAAAAAAAAACACACGGAGCATAATTTCGTTGCTTTTTCTTTTTTCTTCAGCCATCATTTTCTTTATTTGCTGTGTGTTTGGTTTCATTCTTGGACAGAGAAAATGATCCTCACTCATAGCGTGAGAACAAGCTCCAGATGTCTGCAGGGAGCGCTCGCATTCCTGGCCGCCACAAGTAATATTTCTGCCACGCAGTGGATTGACTGGACTGGGATGTATCAATTAGGTCCTAACATTAAAATACGAGTCACATTAAGTCTTTTTTTTTTTTTTGCATCAAAGACCTAACCCTGAGCCCTGGATCGGACCAATCATCCGACCTTGACCAAAGGTCAGCGAGATGACACAACTTGGGTCGTTTGAAACCTCAGCAGTTTTGCGAGTCGACACACTGAGCAACCATGATGATGCTGATGATGATGATGCTGATGATGATGATGATGATGATGCTGATGATGATGATGACAGCTAAAATAGGTGGTAGCAGACTCTAAATTTACGGCTCATTTCTCCGTTACCAGTCATCCGGCGCTGATAATTAACACTTGTTGCACCTATTAGAGTGGTGTCAAAGCCTAATTATGCAAGCAGCCCCGTCTGATGGAGACAAGCAGTTCGCACCTCGGTCTGTCTGTGACGCGGCGCCGTGAGGTCACGCTCCAAACAGTATTTAAACCACCGGCCCGAATTAACAGAACGCATCAGACTCCAACCGCCAGCAGACAGAGATGCTTCCCATTATTCACACTTTGCTCACCCTGACTCAAAACAGACTGTCTGTTGTTGTCGGACAGCTTTCCAAGTCCAACAATGTGGTAACAGCGACCCCCTGTGTTCACAATGTGAAATTACTTGTTTTTGTTTTTTGTTTGTTTGTTGTTTTGTTTTTTTTCTTTTGAACTGGTGATGCTGAGCCACAACTCTGTGACCTCAGAAATGTCAAAAGCAGAAAACATCCAGGTTTGTTTTGGCTTGAGGATTTAATCGTGATGGATTTGATGGTTTGAGGTGGAGAGAGAGAGAGAGAGAGAGAGAGAGATAGTGAGAGAGCGAGGGGAACAGAGAGGCAGGGGTTGCTCTGAACGCACACTGAACGTAACGAAGAGGTGAGTTTGCCTCTGCTCCCTGGAGCATCTCGGCGGGAGAGGATGCGAGAGAGGCGAGACGAGCCCTTTCGTTCATTCAGGGCCTCTCAGAGGCGTATACCCGGGCGTAATTGGATGTCAAACTAAATCCGCTCTTCAAAGGGGTGGGGGAGCAGGCTCACGCGTGTCTGAGGGGCTCACATGCCATTCAAACTTGTGCGCGTTCGAGAGCGGAAGAGAGGAGGCGGGTGGAGGCGGTGCTCTGAATCGGTGCTGCGCAGGGAGGATCCGTGGTGGTCACAGCTCAGAGATCGGGAGGGCGTGCGTCGCGTTCACCGTCTCGCCAGGCGTCGGCTCTGCCAACGCAATATCAGCTGGATAGCATGTTGAGTATGAAGACTGGAAACGAGACTCCTCGCGTCCACAGGCTGTCAAAAGCAGACAAAGTGAGCGTTTTGGTGGATGACAACTGCTACCATTTGCCATCAAACGCAGGTGACAAGCCCATCAGCGTATGTGCGCTTACCTTAAAACACAACTAACAGACAAAAAAAAAAAAAATGCCAACGCCTATTACTTGTTCATTTTAGACCCACTTCGGGCCTAAAATGTACACCTGCCAGGCATGATATCATGTCTGCTGACGGGGGAAGTGAGTGATGCTGATTATATCTTTATTACGGCTCCTGATGGAGGGCGAGATCTGCAGTGCTGCCAGAAAGTGTTTACCCATTTGCAGACTTCTTCTCTTTTAGCTTACTTTTCTTTTCAAACTTCATCAAACTTATTTATATGTCAGGCAAAGATTACATCTAGCTCTATTTGCGGTGGGGTTTTTTTTTTTTTTATTTTTGGCCCACTCTCCTCTGTGGGATTGTTTTCTGGGTTTTCAGGGATGAGCGCCACGTGTAAGGTCGTCTTTCCGTCCTGCCTTTGACTAGCCGGCTCCTCGGTTGTTGTTTGTTGCCTTCAGTCGGTTACTGGCGTGCTTCAGATCAGCCGCTGTCAAGATTTTCCAGTAGAGAGCAGAATTTATAGGGCCGCCGTCAATCACAACGGGTCATCTTGCAGCAGAGCGGCTCTGCCACCTCCAGGCTTGACTGTTGTTCTTTACTGAAATGCATCGCAGGATGCAAACAAGACACACGTTGCTGGACAACAATTTGTCCAAGTAACTCTAAGCGATAAGCAATGATGTCGTTGTTTTGAGCTCATTTCTATGTAATATGTTGTTGGAATCTGTTATCTTGTCTCTGAATTATTTTGTGTTGTGTGTTCAACTTTGACTCGATAAATAATAACAATCTCAGAAGTCATCTTTTAAGAGTAAGGTGTGTTATTCTGAATGATGAAAAGGACGAGGCGTTTTTCAGATAGCGGTAAATTGTGATTAAAGAGGCTCAAGGACGAACAGAGCCTCTCTGTTGGCCTGGAGCAGAGACGAAAACGAGAGAAAATATGCTGCAGCTTCTGGGAAACTGAATGAAGGATGGATTCAGCCGTGGAAATCCCGCCTTAATCTGCTGTCTGGGCTTTGTGAAAGAGCCCTCTGACCCGTCTCTTATAGACAATATACGGCGCAACGAGAAGAGGAGAGTCAGATCACCAAAGCATGTTGCCTCGACTTTCCCATCAGTGAAATAAAAGTGCATTTAAAAAGAAGGGAATCGCGATGAACCCCAATACTGATTCAGTTTTCCTGGCCACTCCGAGGATTCAAAAGGTTTACTGACGTATGGGTGGGTCACAAGGTGTAAAAATTTCGATTTTTGATGAAGATTACATGAGGGTCGCAGGGGACTAAACCGATCTGTTCATCTTTTTTTAGTTGCAATTCAGGCTCTTCATTTACAGATTTAAAATAAAAAAAATAAAATAAAATAAAATAGTTTGTTGGTTTTATTGTCTGAGAAAAGCTGGGCAACACCGACGCTCCTGAGGCCCAGAGGTCATCCTGCAAACTTGCAGTGCGCTTATATTCAAGATATTAGAGAAATCTGAGACAATCTCCTATTTCGAAAAATTAGCATGAAACCACAACAACAAAAAGAGCCCTCAACTCTTGAATGTGCTCCTTTCTTTTTTTTTTTTTTTTTTTTTAGCTACTGCCTTTTGTTTACAAAAATAACAAAATGTTAAAAACCACAAACGCAAGCAAGGAAACTCATGAAAACAAAAAAACAAAATGTGCGTCCGAGTCACAGACGCTAAAATCTGTCCGACTGCACGTTATGGACTTTCTCCTGGCGATTGGGAACTTTTCACGAGGATGTTACGAGGGGCATTTCATTTCAGTCATTCTCATTAATTCACCTCCATCCGCACGCCCCTCTCCTCTCCCCCCCCGCCTCTCAATCTGTGGAGCGTCATTAAAATTTTATTTGGACCTAAAGTACAAACAAGGCATGAGAGGCCTTAAAAGAACTTGATTACAGATAGCGGGGGAAATAGGAAAGTGTGCGGCGTATTAAAAACACACATTCAGGTTAATGGAAGCCTAAACTAGTTTCCACAGACATGGAATATGTACTTTTTGCGTTAATTCACTCATTTCATGTGGGTTGGTCTCTGATTGTAACTTACATTCTGTGTGAGGCGGTGCCGCTGATACTTATCGCACAACTAAGTGAAAAGTCTGTCGATTCTTTTAAGCAGCAGTTGGAGACTCATTTATTCGGACTGGTTTTCAACTGGTTTTGCGCATTTCGATCTCGAATGCGTTCTGTTTTTATCTGCTCTTTTCCCTTTTTTTTTTTACTGTAAAGCACTTTGTGGTTTTGTGGCCTGCAAAAATGAGCGGCATGAAGACAATTGACCTCCTTAAGTAAAGAGATCTCTTATTACAATACCATAAATGTGTACTGACAGACTGCGAAAAATACAGCCTTTGATTTGACTACATTTATTGAGTGGTGAAAAAATATATCTTTTTTTTTTTTTTTTTTTTGCAATTGCCAACTTTATTCGAGCTTTGTCTGTTGCGTGTGGAAGGACGGCTGCTTCCTTCCTGAGTGGCCTTTCAGCACATTTCGGTGCTGCGGTGAACTTTTCTTAGTCGGCAAAACAATTAGATTATTTAATAAAATAAACTTCTTGCTGTCATTAAGATAACAGAAATGTGATTTAAAAAATGTAATTACTACAGCAGAGCTGTTGTACCGGATAAGTAGTCTGCAGGAGCTCCCTCTTTGTCACAATGTTTATGCTGACTGACGCATTTTTCGGTCGGTTTGGCTCCAGAACGGTTTGACGACAGAGATTAGCGTGTGGTTTTCACTCTGTGAACTGCTGAACTGGATAGATCTCTTCATAGCACATAGTCGAAACAAGAAGAAGTCTGGAAAACCAAGGCACTCAGCGTACAGAAGTATGCGCTTGCGCTGTGTGTTGCTGCTAAATTCCCTTTTTTTTTTTTTTTTTTTTTTCAAAAACAGGCCAAACACCTGCATCCGGCTGATGCCGGATTAACACTTCTCAGAAGCGGCATTAGTAAAATGTGCCTATTTTTTTTTTTGCAGAATTAGAAGCTGGCTGGCGTGCTGTGCAGGTGAGGGTCAGCTCACCCCTTCCAAGGTAACTGCGGAAATTATAAACGGAGAGAAGCTCCCACGCCTTATTTTCCTATCACCACAGGTTCGACGAGATGCACCAACCACGAGGATGCTGCTTTCAGCTGGTTTAAATCTCTCCCTGCTGGAGTACAAGGCATAAGTCTGGTAGAGAAAAGTTTACATTCAACAAATTGAATACCAGATGTATTCAATTTGCAGTTCATTATCTATCAGGAAGTAAACACACACACACAACTGTGAATGAAAGAGGAAATAAGCGGCTGCCAAAGAAAAACCTTTCTGATGGAAAGTATTAGGTTGCAGCTGTTTGACGTAAACCCAGAAACATGTTTGCATCGTCACGGTAATGTGTCTCCAACACAAAAGCTCTAAATTGTGTTTTGACGTTGTTTTTAACCACTGATAGAGCGTCTCTTTCTTCTGCGTTTGGCCTTTTGCCGCAGTTCAATGTCTGCTTAATGTTTCAGTTACAGTTGAAACGAGACGTTTGCGTACACCGTCAAAAAAAAAAAACACGACGACACGATCACGAGGAAAATACATTACGGGGAAATATTGAAGCAACATCGGCAGACATAAGGCAGGAAGCTAAAGAAATAATTTTGGTAATTCTGTCCCAAAACAAGTGGGAATTTTGTCCAATTTAACGGCAAAGAGTGAGACTGAAAGGCACATGCGTGTTTTCATTCGGTGTATCTGTCATTAACTGTGTGTTGGACTTTTCTGAAGCAGAAACGGCGAAGGTCAGAAGGTCAGTGCTCCTTGTTTATATTTAATACAAGACAAAGGCTTTCCAAACCAACTTTTAATCCTGAATTAACTGTTATTAAGCACATATCAACAGGATATTAGACACAGCTGGTAACAGTCAGAACCAAATAATCACAAAAGTTCCTTAAATAGGACACCATGAAGCAGATCTAAAAATATCTTTCTCATTCTGGAAAGGGTTACAAAGTCATCTCTAACGCTTCTGGACTGCAGCGAACCGCAATGAGAGCCACTTTCCACAGATGGAGAAAACACAGATGAACATTCCCAGGAGTGACGGTCGTACCACGATTACTCCAACAGGGACTCGTGCAGGAGGTCGCAAAAGGTTCAGGTCAGGCTTCATCAATCAGCCGCAAGAAGAAGGAGCGACTGGGCTAACATGGCGTCCATGAGACGGTTCCGAGATCAAACCTACCGCTGACCAAAAGAGATTAAAGCGATAATCCCACATTTCCACATAAAAGCTTTTTGACCTTTCCCACGATTTGGGAAAACGTACTGTGGACCCACGAGGCGAATATGGAACTTTTAGAAATCTGTGCGATGGTAAATATCCCAAACGCTTGATGTCAGTTGACGATGCCAAGAGCAGCACAAGCAATTATTAGGTTTTAAAGGCCAGTTACATCTTTTTTTTTTTTTTTGCACAAAAACCAGCCAAGGAGCCGTCTGCCAAAATCCATCACAAAGACACATTTCGAAGAACCAGTGAGAACAATGATAAACATCAAACAAGAAAAACAAGGTGTACAATTTGATTCACGGAGGAAGCATTGGGGGTGAATTAACGCCAGATGTTTTGGGAAATGCCTGTCTGCAGGGGGGATTGGGGGGGGGGGGGAAATGGGGGTGGGCAAATGTTCAGGAGCTCATTAAAGCTACAGATTTAGAAGTTGAGGTCAGCTTGAGTTCAAAGTTGCCTCAGTTTTCTCCCCGCGCAAATTATTTTTTTTTTTTACTGCATATTCATCTGTAAAATCTGTTTTCATGTGATTCATTAGTCATGGAAAAAGCAGACCCCTTTGCTCAGTCGGTCACCCACCATAATTGAAGCCGTTTAGTTTTACTCGCGAAGGAAGGTGAACGTGTCACCAGAGTCTCTGCTGAGCTCCGGCCCGGGGCCGACCTGCTTCTGACGACGCTTGAGAAGTCGCTTGCTATTTCCGACATCCGAAACACAAGTATTTATTTACGTCGCAAGGAATAGCATTTCGAGAATTGACTGGGCGAATTACGGCAGTTCAAGCCAGGACTGCTATATGAAAAGAATATAGCGTAGTGTGAGAAGAACGCGCCAGACTCAACCCCGCGTGGCGTGTGAATGCCTGATAACCAGAAAAGCTAAACGAAACATGAAAAATGGGTCACGCCAGATTTGTTCAACAACATAAATAGAAAGTGATCCGCAACAAGTCAGACACTTACTATAGCTCCACAACTGAGGAGTTGATAGCACTGCTGTCTCACACCAAGAAGGACCTGGGTTTGAATCCCAGCCAGGAATATCTCGGTGTTGTTTTTCCTGTGCATGCTTGGCTTCTCTCCAAGCGTTCCCGTTTCCTCCCGCCATCCAAAAACACGAGCGTTGCGTTAATTGGGCTAGATTGCCCTTAGGTGTGACTGTGTGCCTGAGCGTGGTTTCTATTTTGTGTTACCCTGTGATGGACTAGTGATCTGTTCAAGGTCTACCTCATCTCTCACTTAGTGGCACCGGCCTGGTGACGGTGCAAGGACGAAGCAGGGGGTAAGAGAGGCACGGGAAACCTTTTTCCTACACGAGAATCAATTTGCATCCATTTCTTTTTTTTTTTTTTGTCATACAACCTTGTGTTAATTATCGGGTGACGGGGACACCGACCAATAGACATAACGCCGTGACCTGCAGAGTGAAAAAGACGAGAGGTCGACAGAAACCGTTTCTGTCGTTTTTGAAAAATAGGTATTCACGAGCCGTGACGTTATCCCGAACCCATGGACTTTTATTCTGTTCCCCGGGAGATGAGTGGCTGACAAGGATTCACTCTAAACAAGTTCACCCCACAGATGCCAAAGATCTCCAGATAAAGTCACTCCTGTAGATTTAGCTTTGCGCTAACCCCACCAGTGGCATGTGCAGCAGTTTCTTTTCACCCTCCCACTCTGCCACCGTGTCACATTTCAGTTTACGAAAACATGCATGACTAATCAATTGCAAGCGTCGCCAGACCTTTTGATGGAACAGATTAGAGTGCTGCAGGATGTTAGATTCGGAGCCGAGTTAATGTCGCTGACATGCTCACAGTCACCTTGATGTGGATTTCTGTGTGTTTGTGAGAAAGCGTGTGCAAGAGCAATTTGTGTGTGTGTGTGTGTGTGCATGTGTGTGTGTGTGTGTGTGTGTGTGTGTGTGTGTAGATTCCTGACCTGCCCTTCAGCCTCAGTTAGTTGATTGATCTAACAATGGAAATTAAATCAGAGATTGGAGCTGAAGTGATGGATGCATCCACTTTTGGTCTGGTTTCCTGCAATTTCTCTGCGACACGCTATCTGTGATTTGAGCTCAAATGTTCATTAATGTTCATCACTGGTAATTAATGCGACTCGTTAAGTACAAGGGGGTAAGGGACATATTAGAAATATGTCCCAGGCTCCCATTATGAAGCCTTTAGAGGAACTCTTTGTTTATGTGTGATACATCTCACCCTCAGCGTACAACGACACGAACTAAACACAGAAATGAAGCGGCAAAAGGCTGGCCATCCATCTACAAGGTGAGCCCACAGACATTAAAGTGTGAAAAAGAAAACAAAAACAACATTGTCACATTTTGCCTCAAGTCTACCTTAAAATGGAAGCTGAGATGCCTCTGCCACTGTCCTCAGAGAAACGGAATAATAATAATAATCAAAAGTAAAAGGTATTGTAAGAGGAGGAAAATATTGACATATTTGAGAATGATGCTTCGTCTAGATGAGGCTTTCAAGCCTAAAAACCCCCAGTTGCCAAGCACGGCGTAGGTAGCATCATGTTGAAGGTCTATTGTGGTAGCAGTGGGAAAGGTGCACAACTCAAAGTGGGCACAGTAATGACAAGTGAGGAACACCTCCAAATTTTTAAGCTTGACATCAAATCAGCAGCTGGAATGTCGAAAGCAAAACGCAACAGGATAATAGTAACAAACATAAAAACAGGTCAAATGGGCCAATGTAAACAATCTGGAAAGGCCCTGATCTTGTCTTTGTTCCAACTTTCATGGACTTTATCTTAAACAGAACTCCTGAGCTGCAGTCGTTAATGGTGTCCTTGGTGCAACACACCTAATTGCTTCCTCAATATACAATCAAGTTCTGCAGAGTCCTGCCAATGACTCCGTTACTTTATTCGGGTTTGTTGAGGCAGAGTCGTACAAGCAAACAATGTCAATTAATTCTAGCATTTCTGATGAGAAAAGTTGTCAAATGATCTGTGCCAGAAGCTGAGGACAATAAAACTCTGTTGTTGTTTTTATCTTTTTAATAAATAACAATGTAAACATTACTGTGTCAATAATTTTCCACCCAGCGAGCGTTACAGTATCGATTCAAACTTGTGCACCAGTTTCTGTTTTTAATTCACTGACAATGCATGCCGTAGATTACTCCACACAGAACGGATCAAATGTATTATCATATGTGAGTTTCTGACTTATCTACCAAACAGTGTGCAGATGAAGGCGTATTTGAAATTTCCATAATCGGTCTCAACAACCTGACCTCTCCATCACAAACTCACCTTGCCGGTAATTAAAGAAGAGCAGCATTAAGTGGGATTTTTTATATTATTCCACATTCGTATCCAGTTTAATTTTCAGAATAATTACAAGCAGTCTCCTCGATTAATCCCAGTACAAATCCCTTCCCCTCAAATTTATACAGCAAGTTGTACACAATGTGCTCAAGTTCTAACCCCAGCCGCTTTATTTGGGGAACAAATCAATAGAAATGGAATTGACCTGAAAATATGAGCTTGTTCTCAATCGTCGTGTCAAGCAGAGAACAGTGAAGCTCGTCTATCTGGAAGGGCAGCATTGTCAAAGAACTTGTGAACTTAGTAAAAGTGAGGACTATGAGGTGTGTGGTCGGTAAACTTGTGGGGTTAAAGCAAAAACAACGTTTTTCGGCCCCCAGGTTCAACCGTTCCCTGACTGTGCTAATGCTAAGCTAACAGGCGGAACTCGTCGACCCTGAGGCAACTGTGACTGATTAACGGCACGTCTCAGCTGCTGTTGGCAATAAAAATAAAAAGGTGTACGCCAAACCTTTTTAATATAGATTTTAAAACGTTATTCCAATTTAGGTAACATGTTAGGTTTGGGCTCGTGTAGCCACAATTCTTAACGGCCAAACCCAACTTGCTTGCTAGCAAGGTTGCAAGCAAGGTTGCTAGCAAGGTTGCAAGCAAG
>VMRN01000034.1:1106172-1183867 GCA_010277015.1 Poeciliopsis turrubarensis
AAGGTTGCAAGCAAGGTTGCTAGCAAGGTTGCAAGCAAGGTTGCTAGGAAGGTTGCAAGCAAGGTTGCAAGCAAGGTTGCTAGGAAGGTTGCTAGCAAGGTTGCAAGGTAGGTTGCTAGCAAGCAACCTTGCGTTTACTGTATCTGAGATACAAGGCTTTAAATGCACATTGACGGAAATAATTCTGAATGTATAAATATTTAATATATGCTCTTGTTCTGTTTATAAAGTGTCGGTCGCGTGTGGTGTTCAACAGGCTACATTAATCTGTCTTCATCACCAAAATGACGGAATATTGCAGGTCTGTGTAACTAATTCTTTTGAGTACTTCATTAAAACGAGGTTACAAATGATTTATAGTAAAACTATTGCGTTAACATTTAAAACAAATTTTAATTAGTTCTGATTTAACTCATTTGTATTTCAACTTACAATTTGATTATTGTTGTTATTATTATTTGAAATGTTGAGTTAAAAAAATTAGTCCAAATAAAATATGTATATCTTCTTATATATTCTTTTAAAAAGGCTTAATCAAAGAGTTTGTCTTGTCTTGGCTGACATTTAAGTATTCTTGTTTGCCTCCGTTTAAAATTTAGAAGTTACAAACTATTCCTCGCATCTCCTGAAACATTTGATTTCATCTCTCCGCATACATAAATATATATATATATATATAAATAAGGTTGTGATCTTTGTGCAGACGTCCGTTCTGAGGCGAAGCTTCCCGACCATCTACATGCAGAGCGAACAGCGTTCCCAGTCGCCCGGCTCTAATTAATATGCAGGCTGTGCTCGCGGGAACAATGAGGAACCAGTTCGGGTGCGGGCTGCGCAGTGTCACTCTGCGGCCAGGAGAGGGCGTCTCGCGCCCTGAGAACGGCAGCAGCAGCCAACCAGCAGCCTCCGTCCTCCTTCTTCCACACGCCGGAACATCGTTCCTGTTGCTATATAACTGATTTATTCTCGGTGTCACGGCCAACGCGTCTAATCCACAAAGCCGCCTGCACCTTCCTCTCTCTTCTGTCCCCCACCACCCCCCTCTGTCTGTCCTCCCCGCCTCTTCCCCCCCACTCCCCCCTCACGCCTGAAGCAGGATACCGCAACTTGTCGTCTTCGGACCGCGCAGTTCAGCTCCTCTCCAAACTGCTCCGCTTGCTCGCTCGCTCTCTTCCTGCTGTCTTTTCCGCAACTTCGAATCAACAATTGGTGACTCTGTGATTGGAGAGCGTCCTCCAGCCTCCCACAGCGTGCGCTGGAGAGTGCCATCATCGTCACCACCACCACTACCACCACCACCATCATCACCATGGCTCTACGAGCTTGAGCGCTTTCCTTTCCCATCCTTGGTTGAGGCGGCAGGAAGGAAGAGAAGAAAAAAACAAAAAAAACAAAAATGCGGGACCGAGCTGATGTGGTGCGGTAAACTACGCGGACAGAGGGGTTGATGAGCACCTTGAGGGAGCCGCGGTCCTCTCCGACAGGTGCGCGGCTGTGAGCGCGGCGAGGGGGGGTGGGGGCAACGGGTGGAGGGGGGGGGGAGGTTCGACTCCGGCGCAAAGTGAGTGCGTTTCCCCGTGCTTGCATGTGCAAACTATTTTGGGCAAAACGCCGACTGCGTCTGACATGTGGAGCCGGAACGCATCCGGAAGACATCCCTGAACATGAGGAAAGGCAGACGTCGTACAAGTATGGGTATGTTCACTCCTCCCGAGCCTCGCTCTGTCTGTCTGAGTACAGTTTTTTTAATTAAAGGTGTTGGTGGTTGGTGCCCCAGCCTGCAGTCATGCAGGTTGGGGGAATTTCAAGGAGGCTTTTCTCTTGGGGGCGAGAGGGGGGGGGGGGGGGGGGGGGCAACAACAAACTGTCAGATTATACCTGATGAATGTGGTTATCAATCACCTTTCAGTGTGAAAATTAGTGAAGAACACCTTTATTCTGGAGCCATTCAGGATCCCAAACTGTGCATTCACGGTGCCTTGGGGAGAGATCCTGCTCTGCTCCTGCCCCACCTCCCCCACTCCCCATTTTGTGCTTCACTAATGGCAAAGTTTCATTGGAAGAACTTGTAACCAATGTAGAATCATTCTGAAAAGGATCGATTGGTCTGTGAATCGTGGTTTTCATGCTTGACTAAATCTAACAGGGCCGTAGTTACCCTTCAAATGCCCCCCCCCCCACCTTATATGATGGTTTCATAAAGTCTAAACTGTGTTTAAGTCGCCTCCTTTCAGCAGAACAACACATATGAGTTTATCTAAGCTAAGCATTTTTGTGAATTTGAGTGAATCAAATGCAGTTCATCGTCCTCACAAATTGTGAACTACTCCTTTAAGTTGTTGCTGAATTGGGATCTTGGATCAGATGCTAACTTCAGTGTTGTCAGTGGGCCTCTGCCACCTTTTCCCACGGTGCTTACGCTGAACACAACACAGACAGGCTCGACTTGTGAATAAACAGAAAATGTTTAAGGCACAAATTACAAAAACCTTCAGTTTTTTGTTTTGTTTTTTCTTATCAAGCTTTTGTGCCGCCCTCCAACTCAATGGCATCCTGAGTGAAGAGCCAGAATGCCCTTGTTGAAGGAAAAAAAAATTCCACTTGATCCAAGAACAACTGCTGGTACTTTTCTTGCGTTTAGCGGTGCTCTAAATACATTCTGATAACCATTTTCGGAGAAAACACAATGTGTTGTAGAGCTTTAAAAATAACAAACAAGGAGAATAAGTTGCTAAAAAAATTGTTTTTGTTTTAAACAGAAACTTGAGAAGAGAAGTACTGTTAATATGTTTATGAAGCAGACAAGAGAAAACCAAGGTTGAACAAGCACCTGTGGCTACATGTTTTTACCTGTAACATCATGTGATGGCAACAAACATGTGAGGTATGGTAAAGGTGCCCTGAAGTCAGAAATCTTAACTGAGAAAGACTGAGGTCGCATTTTGCATCCAATATGGCTGCCAGGGATCAAAAATGTAGTGGAACGCCAATAATTAGCAGCTTTGACAATTTCTATCACATTAAAGCAGTCAAAACTTATTTATAACTAATCTGAATTTGAAAAATTATCTCATTAGGGCTTTTACAAGTAAATAATAATTCATAACACACAATGGAACCGCCAATGCTCCTTTCGAACACACCGTTCCAGTGGAAAAGAACATCTTGTTTATGAAACAATCAACTGGAAAAGTCCAAGCCCTGCGGTTTTTATTTTATTGGAGCATTATTATATAAAATCACAATTTTTGAGCTTTTCACCATGTTGTAATGTTATTCCCTCATCAAAAACACACCTGGAGAGTTGCCTTGACTCTCTCATGCATGTTTGAGAAATCCTTTAGTCTTCCATGGTAACATTTCAGCTGTGCAAAACGCCAGGCTGAACCTAGCTCCACCTTCATGACGCAGCTCCTCATCGGTGAGTTTTTGCCTCACAGAGCTGCCCCTCCAGCATGGCTCCACCACTCAGCTCCTTCAGACTAGCAGCAGCAATTAGCAAACTCCTGTTGGAGCTGTGCGTCTGCTGAGCTCATGGGAGCTACTTCTGATTACAACGCTGGTAAAAACATTGTCAAAGGGTTAATAGAGGAGCCGTGTTGTGTTGGCTTCCTGAAGGTGGAGTTTCAGAACGAGCAGGAGTTTTTTAAAGAGACAGAGGCCCAATTTCAGATGTTAAATTACGAAATAACATTTCTTTTAAGTCATATTTGATGACATAAACTTTCAGCACCACTATTCCAGAGCAGTTGTTGCTTCTGAATATGTCTGCCTGAATCTGAATCCTGCTTTTTGTTTTATACTTGTCATTGTCTCTGTCTCTAGGTCTTTCTGTGCTTTTCAGATGGCTTATGTTCACGGTGGCGATACCCGCCTGGCTGCTTGCAGCGCCGAGCGGTATCCGGGAGCGCCGCTGCCCCTCGAGCTGCAGATGCGATGGGAAAATAATATACTGTGAATCCAACGCCTTCCGCGATGTGCCAAACAACGTGTCTGTGAGCACGCAGGGCCTTTCCCTCCGTTACAACAGCCTGGTGAACCTCAGAGCCCGGCAATTTGCAGGTCTCAGTCAACTGGTGTGGCTCTACCTCGACCACAATTACATCACTGCGGTGGATGGCCAGGCGTTCCACGGGATCCGGAGGCTCAAGGAGCTGATCCTCAGCTCCAACAAGGTCACGCAGCTGAAGAACAACACGTTCCACGACGTCCCAAATCTACGAAACCTCGACTTGTCCTACAACAAGCTGCAGGTTCTGACACCCAATCAGTTCTTGGGTTTGCGGAAGCTGCTCAGTTTGCACTTGAGGTCGAACTCCTTAAAGACCATCCCCATGCGGGTTTTCCTCGACTGTCGCAACCTGGAGTTTCTTGATATCGGCTACAACAGGCTCAGGAGTCTGACGCGCAACGCTTTTGCGGGACTCTTAAAGCTGGTCGAGCTTCACTTGGAGCACAACCAGTTTTCAAAGATAAACTTTGCTCACTTCCCCCGCCTGACTAACCTGAGGGCCCTCTACCTGCAGTGGAACCGTATCAGGCTGCTAACCCAGGGCCTGCCGTGGATGTGGACCTCCTTGCAAAAGCTGGACCTCTCGGGAAACGAGCTGGAAGTGCTGGACGCCAGCACATTCCAGTGCCTGCCCAACCTTCAGACTCTGAATCTGGACTCCAACAAACTCAGCAACGTCTCCCAGCGGACGGCGGAGACTTGGATTTCCCTAACCACCATCAGCCTGGCCGGGAATTTGTGGCACTGTAACCCCAACATATGCCCGCTGGTGTCCTGGCTCAAAGCCTTCAAGGGCAACAAAGAGACTACTATGATTTGTGCTAGCCCTAAGGAGGCCCAAGGAGAGAAAGTGACAGATGTGGTGGAGACTTATAACATCTGTACAGCAACCCCGACCCCAATCCCCTCGACGACTTTGCCTCTCACTTCCCCTTTCCAGCCTGATTTCCCGCCTCTTCCCACGCAGCTGGTGGCGGATAAAAAGCTGACCTGGAATACGACGACCTCGCCAACTCCTTCCGAGGCTCCCACCCCCGCGCCATTGCCCGACACCGACTATGTGTCCTTCCACAAGATCATAGCCGGCAGCGTGGCACTTTTCTTATCCGTGGCTATAATTCTGCTGGTTATCTATGTGTCGTGGAAGCACTATCCCAGCAGTCTCAAACAGCTCCAGCAGCGCTCGGCAGTCAAAAAGCGCCAGAAACAGGCACGGCAGACTGAGCGCTCCTTTAATTCCCCCCTGCAAGAGTACTATGTGGACTACAAGCCCTCCCATTCAGAGACTATGGATATGCTGGTTAATGGGACGGGACCTTACACCTACACCATCTCAGGCTCCAGGGAATGCGAGGTATGACCGTTGCCCTCCAAAAACCCATTTCCAGTGCGAGGCATGCGAGGTAAATTTTCTTAACACTCTGTTGGATTTCTATATATATATATATATATATAAGAACAAGCTGTTTTCTTCTCTGCTCTTGCCTGCTTTGGGATGAGGAAACAAAGGTCAGTGCACAGTGACTTGGTTTCCAATATGCTGATTGTCTCAGTTCCATATGACCAACCTGCTGTTCGGCCACAATCATGTAATGATAAACGCTCAAATATGAGTCTTATTTTGGAGTGAACTGCAATGCATTATAGATAGAGCAGGTCTATTTTTCATTACTTACATGAAAGACTCCCTGTTTGTTTAATCTGCGCATTAGCAGGCAGCCTTTTGGAATAAAAACAATGTATTAGCTCAAGTCACTGTGCAGGTGTTCCCCTCCTATCCCGTGTGTTTGCTGCAAGAGCCATGTGAGTTTTGATATTTGTTTTCTGTCGTATAAAGTGTGTAGATCTTTGCAAACCTACCTGCTGATGATCACATATCTCACCCCCTTCTCTTTGCCTCCAGCGATTGTGTGTTTAGCATTTTCCTCATTGGTTCCATTTACAAAGTTCAAACAGTCGTTGCGCGCCGGAGAACACCATAACGGCCTGTAGCCAAATAAAAGATAAATTATGCATTTGGGCTCGGTTTTTTTCTGCTGGGCTATGGCGTGCTGCTGCACTGGGAAACTGCATTATGCTGCTTTTGTTTAAGTTCATAAACATGAGACACACAGCTCATACCTCTTCTTTTCCCTTGAAGTTAAATCAGACTAAACTATTTTGTTCTAAGTCAGTTAGGAATTGCAAGAGCTACTTCTGTTTGCTAAAAGCCAAAAATAGGTAGAGAAAGTGTCTTAAAATGCTTCCTTTAAAGTCAGCATATTGCATATGTTAAACTTACATTGGATTTTTGACAGACTGGGGAACCTCAGATGATGATGTCACGGCATGCTGGCAGTCTGGTTCATCTTAGAGTACAATTTCCAGATGCCTGAAGGTAAAACATTCATCTGTTCAAAGAATTATTAGCAAGTGTAAGCACCAGGGATTGTCAAGCCGTCTCTCCAGGAAGGATATGGGTTCTGTCTGGCAAGAGATAGATATATTTTAATACAACATATCTGCATTTTTGCAAGAACAAAGCAAAAGATCTTGTGCAGATGCTGGCTCAAGCTAGAGGGATGCGATCCTGCATATTTTGGTATCAATCAGATTCCAAGTGAATACAGGGCCAGTATCGCTGATACCAATACCAATACAAATACCAATATTTTTTGTTACTTATATTTGATATATAATCAAACTTCTGAGCTTCAGGTGTTTTTGTGATTTGTTCTATGAACTCTTTTGTTCCACAGATTTGTGACAAAGTGCATAGATGTCTGCAAAACGCCTAAATTATATTTCAACATGATAAACAGAAGAAACCAAAATGAATTTGTATGCATGTTTTTTTTTTTTCTTAAAAAGTGCAAAAAAAAAAAAAAAAAAAAGATATTTCGGAGCAAATCAAAACAACTTTTTTTTTCCTGTGACACATTCGAGAAACTACAGCAAAAGAACAAAATGACATTTCAAGAGGGAATGTGAAACTAAAGTGTCGATCTTATCGAGCCTTTGAATTTGGAGAAAAGCGAATTCTGGTATGTCGTGAACAGATACGGTTTTGGTGGTCCTGACTTGATGCAGGAAAGCTTCAGTCTGATTTAATATCAGACAGGGAGAAAAAAGGTTGTGCCTTTCTAGACGTTG
This sequence comes from Poeciliopsis turrubarensis, assembly GCA_010277015.1. NCBI lineage: Eukaryota > Metazoa > Chordata > Actinopteri > Cyprinodontiformes > Poeciliidae > Poeciliopsis > Poeciliopsis turrubarensis. Next base: position 1,113,317 of record VMRN01000034.1, read on the forward strand.
TGTGTATATGCCTGGTTTCAAGTGGATGTGAAGCCTCTGGTCATTTTTCAACATTGAGTCCTCATTCTTTGTTAAAAAAAAAAAAAAAAAAAAAAAAAAAGAAAAAAAAGAAAAAAGAAAAGCATCAATTTGCTAATGCTTAATTGGACACTTTTATGGCCTTGAAACCCCAGTGTTCCGGATCTGTGTCCTGTTGCTTGCCTCGTGCGCTCTGGTTCCGTCTGATTAACGGGACATGTTGTGGAGGGAAAGCCGTAATGTCACTGGACCCTTCTGTTTTACAAAACAGACATGCTGCCGAGTATAAAAAGCCATCTCTTTTTTTCAACTGCGTCTGTCTGTGCAGCTCAAAAGACAAACTTTAATCTCCCTCCTTGCCACTCGGCCCATCCCCTTTATTCTACATGCAGCCTATAAATAATTGCAGAATATTCAGAGGTTTCTGCTTTGGATCTTGCGTTTTCAACTGAAGTCACCAGAGAGACGTCGTTACACACACACACAAAAAAAAAACAGAAAAAAAGAAAAGAAAAAGAATGTTTGCTTGTTTGCTGGTTCTACAAGAAGCAGGCTCAGGTAAATCAGCTCTTGTCAGATTGTCTGTGGCAGAACGTTTCTCGAGCAAGAGGAAAGCTTGAGGTGAGATGCTCACCTTATCAATCTAGCGGCTTTCGTGTGAGAATGTGGCGTGGGAGCATTAAACGGCAGACCTAATGGGGCTTTTGCTAGCTAGAATAACTAATAGCCCATCAGAGGTAAGGAGCCGAGTCGTCCCTCAGCTTTGTTATTCCGTGCCCTCTGCAGCTCAGGGGAGCGCCTTGAGCTGTTAAAAAATGTAATGGGATTTTTCTTTCTTTCTTTTCTTCGTTCCATGCCAATCTCCAAGATTCGAAAAGGATAACTCAGAAATTTTAAACCATTTTTCACTTTTTCTTCTTATTCATATTGAAGTGAAGTTGGAACATTTTGTGCTGCGATTAGAAATTTGCATACATTCATCATGAGCGTTAATGTTTAATGGGAACTTGTTCCTTTTTTTACACGGTAGGAGGATTACGTAACTGCAAAGTTTTGAAAAGATTATCGTGTACATGTCTGAGTTTTAGGGGGATTTTTTTCTATCCCGCGCACAATTAAAAATGTATGCATATGATTAAGTATATACATGCTTCCCAACTAGCATTTGGTAATAAATTGGACAGCAACCGCATGTGTTCTGTAGCCATCAACACGCTTCTTTGGATATTTGACAACTACTCCTCGCAGAAGCACAAGAGACTGGTTAAACTTATTAATTCACCAGCACATACACAGCGCTAAAGCATGGTCCATAACTTTTCCATAGAGTTGAGGCTTATCTGTCTTCTTGGTTTGGTGTATTTGTGGAAAACAGTTTGAATCGGTACTCTTGAAATGTGCAGGTGTTTAAAACTGTCCCCTCAAAGTGCAATTCTACCTTTATCCATCTTCGATCTTAACTGAGAGATGTAAACCTCACTGTTTCTGTGGACAGCAACACTGTTGTGCCAGCAGATTCCATCTTAAAGGGAAAGTAGTATGTGCTTTCCAGACACCTAGAGGCAGTTTATAGCACAACGAAGTAACTATGTTACCTTTGTAATTTAACGCCTTGGAATTGGGTCTCTGTCTCTTTAAGAAACTCTTGTTCTTTCAGACACTCTGCCATCAGGAAGTCATCACGTCGCTCCTCTATTAACGTTGAATGGTTGCCATGGGAGATTAAAGGATTTCTCAAAAGTTCATGCACGAATCACAGCATCACCATAACACATTTTGCTGTACGATAAATTGTTCTAGAAGTTATTGCTTCGATAATGATCGATAATATTCAGACCATTTTTAAGTAACATGACGGTATAAAGGCATAATAATAATGCCAGGACACATTCTAAAAGATCAGTAAACTTTAATTAACATTTAACACCAGAACTGGAACATTTTAAATACACAAAATAATTAAACAAGACGACAAATAAAATTAATTTTGAGGTCTTTGTAAACAAAATTGTCATTCAAAAAAGGTCTAGTTGAGACCAAAACGCCAAACTGAAGAACTTTATCATCAGTTATTGGGAGAAATCGATGATAAAAAAGAGAAACAATAAATCATGCCAATGAAAATTATTGAGTTTGTTTTAATTTACCATGCAATTCATTGATTTATTGATTATTGTGGCAGGCCTAGCACTAGGTACATTTTTGATGAGGGAATAACATAACATGATGTAGATCTCAAAAAAGTTGATTTAACATAACACTGTCTCTTTAAGACTGACTCGAGCCAATCTTTGCTCAGTTTCTGAACATTTAAACTAACTTCTTGTCAAATATTGTGTTCAGTTTGCACCAGATGGTCAGATTTGGGTATTTGGGTTCAAAACACATCAAAACTGATTTTAGAATGAATAAAACTGGCTGAAATGAAGGTAATGTCCTCAGTCCTACTGAAAACGTTTGAACAAGATCTAAGACACCAACATTACGAAGTGAGCGGTACCGTTTCTGAGAGGAAATGGATCCTGTTGGTGTAGACAAAAGGCATTTGGATGGAGGAGCAACTTGGTAAACAACATTAAAAGGAAACAACAATGTGCATTTGTTTAGGTTTATTTGTTTAAATTTCACCCTGTGGTATTTTTGAAATGTCGTTTTTAAAAATCTATGCAATTGAATGTCAAATGATCAGTATACCATAAAAAAAAGACGGGTAAAGTACCACATTATAAACTCCAAAGTTTCATGGTATTCTTCCCCGACCATTAGTGCAACACTACGGCCATACCTCACACTGTTATTAAATAAGGTTTTATTTTCAGTTGTTGTATTTATTAACATTGTTTCATAACAGTTGGCATAATCCAAGTCCGCACAACGAGGCGGACTTCACCTCCAGAGTTTACAAGAAAAACCACAATTTTATGTCCACCGAAAAGTGTTGGATTAATTTCTTGCACCCGGCATGCCTTTAATTACTTCTTGAGAGTCCTGAGAGTCGCCGTATTAGCAGCGCTGCGCGCCGTCTCTTTTGACATGCGAGAAAGCCTTTTCTGATCGCAGTGACTGGTAAACACTGTCTGCAGAAAGATGAAAGTGGGAGAGACGCTGCATCGAAAAGAGCGGCTCCGGGGCCAAAAGCCACACTCAGGAGGGCGTTCAGTAAACGCTGGAATCCAACGCGCCCCCTCAGCATACATACACACACACACACACATCTTTTTAGCTTTCCAAGATAGAAAGCACTTAAGCTATTAGCTGCATTTTCAATTAGGAGAGAGAGCTTTGTAATTGAAGCCCGTTATCTTGTGCACATGCCCAGACCAACAGACGTGGAGTTAATTTGTTTCTATAGATTTCCTCCAGCACAGCTCAGCAGGTCGGTTTCGACGCCACAGACTGAAACTCTCAGGGTGTGAATTTTGATGAACACTTTGAACTCTTCTTTTCCGAGGTCTTCCTAGAGCTCGGTATTTGCAGGAGGTGGGGGGGGGGGGAAAGGGGAAGAACGAAACAAACATACATTCTCACCACTTCTGTGCTCGGTGGTTTCTGTCCACCCACAAGCCACTTCCTGTGAAGTAACTTCAGAAAATGTAAAAAGGTGAAAATCCCAGCATCGAAGCCGCAGGCGGAAGCTTTGTGCCCGGACAAAATGTGCAGGCATTAATAAGGTGAGGAGTTCCTGCTCACAGATAATTAAAGTGGGCCGTGTGAACACAGATGATGTGAGGAGAAAGTCATGCTGCTGCTGCACAAATCCTGTCTAAAATAATTACATTCAAACGCGACCAATTTTCAGGCTGGAATTGTGCAAAAAGCGTTTGCGTGTGTGTTTTTTTCTCTCTCCATGTTGAGATGAGTTTGGTCCAGGATGAGGCATGTTCCTATAGTTCCCACTTTCCCTCTCGATTTGCGTGCAGAACGCTGCAATCTGGTCTCATTAAACAGGAAGAACTTCACCGCGTCGCCTTGGACAGACCCTGGAAACGCCGCGGGGGCTCTTTTTTTATTTACCAAACATTTGTCTAATTTGGAGGCACTAGGAAATGAGCCCTGATTTTAAAGTGTCAGGAATAAGAAAGATGATGGATGATCAAACCACGCTGTCTTCGCCTGCCAAAGTGACAGCTTGCACTTCAGCTGTGCGTAAATTCACAGAAGGGAGGCTGCCATCAAGCGCGGGGAGTTTTGACAGGTTGCAATATTTGTTGCCAAATTAATGCTCGCCACTTAAGTGGAAGAGCTTGTAAGAAAGGGACGTCTTTAGCTTTTTTTTAATTTTTTTTTTTTTTTTTTCTTAACTTCACTTTGGACATGTTGTATGGGACAGCGTTCATTGATGAAATGCTGACACGCTTATTAAAATGTGCCATTCAGTAACACAAAGTGAGTGATGAACATAATAAGCGCCCAGACTGACAAATGAGGCATCTTTGTTCTTGTACCTGAGAAACTCTAACCCCTGCTATTAATTCCCGTTTTGATTGCTTGTCTTCTTGTTTGGAGGGATTGAAAATTGCCGTTAGAGCGAGACTGGCTGTCGGTGATCCGTGGTCACCTGGTGGCTCTGTGTAAAATGAGCTCTGGTCAACTCTCTGCTAACCCAGATGCACGAAAATGCACAGAGAACTTACATGTTCAAAGAACGAACTTTTAATACTTTTGCGGGAGTCGACCTTTGAACTTTCAACCTTGATCCGCTCTGTGAATTAATGCATAGTACGGTTGTTATTGGTGTTTGAGCTATTAAAGTCGTCAGTGAAAAGTGACACATTATGTGTGCAAAAATATTCTGGAAGCCATTCTGTGAGCTTATGTTAGATTTTCACTTTTGCCACCTTATCGGTTAAAGCGTCCTAGAGGACAAAACTCTTCTGGGCTGGCTAATTTCAACTCCCTTAAACTCATCGGATAAACAATGTGACACAGCTATCGCGATGCTCAAAAGTCAGTTTTTGATTGGCTGAGTGATCCTGGTGCAAGTGAACCTACAGAACCGGGCCAGTCCTTGTGGATGAGATAAGCGTTTGTCTCATCATATGCGATGCTGGTTTGTCTTTGAATAAAGCTCTCTTAGACTTTTGTTTCTCTCATTTCAGATTTAAGCTTAAGCCTTCAGTAGCTTTTTTTGTTGGGCCAGTGGAACCAGCTGTGTCTCTAAGCCTGACGTAAGATCATAAGTGGTCGTATCTGTAGGAACGTCTCCAACCCTTACGCTCAGCTTGGTAATCCTGTTTGCTTTGTTTTGTAGGCGAAGTGTGTGATTAACTTTGTATGAAAAAAAAATCGAGTGTTTCTGAGTCTTGCTCCACGGGAAGCGTAGTCCTGCGTGTTTCAGATGTTTCCTTCTTTAACACTCGGTGGAACTGCTAATGGAGGGTCATTAGCAGACTTCTGCTGAACCCGACGACCCGCTGAGGATGTAATTCATTCGGTGGCGGCGGGTTTGCTGAAGCAGAAACACAACTCAAACATGCAGGACAGCGGCTCTCCGGGGCGAGGGTTCAGTGACACGCTTTTCTACGTCAAGCCCCGCGTCCAACCCGTAAACCGCCGCCGTGAATTACATTTTAGTTCGGTTTTACAAGTCCTGCCGCTTTCCTCTCGCCAGAGCACATGACGGAGCGGGTCTGAGCTGATAAAATGCTGGCGCGGCGCGTCCAAGTCGTCTTCAGTTGCTTTGCTGCGCTCAGAGCCATCAGCGTAACAAGGACATGAAGACTTTTTATGCCCTCAGTCTCTATCGGACCACTGAGTGGCAGCCCAATTTACAACGAGATTTGGGGATAGCGCTACGGCCGAAGCCCCGCTGCATGCAGCTCAGCCGGGCTTCGGCGCCACAGCGGCACACGTAAGCTTTCGAAAAGCGTTGAGTTAAAATTCTTCACATTTTTAATCTTCTTCATGTAGATTTTTTTGCAAATGGGTGAAAACGAAGTAGTGAATACTGATGAAGGAGAAAGAAAATAATGAATGGGGGGGAAAAAGAAGAGCCACAGCTGAACTTTGATTGCTCTGTCCGAACCCTTCTAGTATAGCTCTTGGATGTATTTTTAGGACCTTAGTGCTTTTCTCAAGTCCACTTTCCCAGGATTGCCTTGTATTTAGCTTCATTTACCTTCCCATCAACTTACAACTTCCCTGTGTTTGCTGCAGGAATCCTGCAATTGGAATGTGAGAGTTCAAAGGTCAAGGCTTCTTCCGAAAAGTTTTGTATGCAGAATAAACACACACGCACAAAAAACATGCATTTTCATTTAGTTACATTAGAGCAGCAGGTTGAATTCTAGTCCAAAGGTCCAGACCACAAGACCATCAGAGAGGCTTCAAAAATAGTTCATTCTTTTGTGGCTTCAGATCAACATTACCCATTTCTTTCCTATAGGAGTCATGATTTAAATGCACGTAGGTTGTTTTGTATTTCTCATAACATACCACAAACGTTTACGATTAAATATGACGTATCGGTACAGTTATGTTCATTGATCGTCCCTTTTCATTTCTAAAACAACCCAAAATGTGTCTTGTGAATCAGAGTATTGAAATGTAGTGATAAGTTTCTCCAAAAACAATGAGTGGATCTGTGTGGTCTGCCAGGTTTCTAAAGAGGAGCAGGTTTTCCCCACTTCAGCAATTTGACTGCGTTGTGTGTTTGCCTGTAGAAATCAATAGACGGTGGTTTTCTGGCTCACTTTGCTTAATCTTCTGATTGGCTGTGGTTGTTTACACAAATTTACATTCAATTCAATCCAAACATTGTTTTATTACTTCCTGAGTAATTAAATCCAGCAAGAAATTTCACCATTTAACTTCTTCTGCAAAGACTGACTCCAGAGGCTGATTTTAGATTAGAAACTGCAAAGTTATGACAGCAGATCTAAAGAAGCTTCTGACGTGACGACGATAAAAATGCACGGAGTTGAAAGAGGGGAATTAGTATACGATTTACAGGACAACAAATCTCAGCTGGACGTGCAAGACCTGCAGGTTCCTCGTTATGGATCTTTTTGTTTTTGTAGAGGTGACTTAAGAAGACAAAATTAATGTAGAGTTTTTTTTATTTTGATTTATTTATTTAGGCTTATTTTTTTGTTTAGTTTAGTTTGTGAACCTTTTTAGTACATATTTAGCATCCCGTTTCACACTCCATTCATGTATGTGGCAATAAAGCCACAAATTATTGCTTGCTAACCGCCATTAAAAGAAGAAGAAGAAGAAGAAGACACTCAGACTCTAGGAAGGTCATCATTGGTTTTATCCACTTTCCATTTTAGAAGATGGCTTTGGCCATTTCTGGTTTATACTGCTTTATATACAACCAAAGGAATCTAGCAAGTATTTGAACCGTTAGAAAACTCTTCAGTCTTTGGAATACTGAAGATGATTATCAATGGCCCTGCATCGGTTTTGTTTGCGACATATGAATGTAGAAAGAGTTTCCGACATGCGTGGTATAAAGCAGCTGAAACTAGAACAAGATAGCTTGGCTTGGCCTGATTGTTCAACACGAATTCAATTTAACAGCCCCTCAAACAAAGCCTGGTGTCTGCTGCTAGTCTCCTGGGTGCCTCGCAGAATCCTCATTAGAGCCTGTTACATAAAACCCCAACAGAAAGATTCAACTTTGTGGTTTGTGGCGTTACAAAATGTGAAAATAATTTCTCACTTGTACGGACAATTCTTGGACATCTTCTAATGGTTTAGATCCAGTTCGTTGCCATTCACAGCAAATTGCGCCCACACACCGCCGAATGCATAAGCAAAACGGCACCGACTTACGTGCGGGTATTCTACAAATCGAATACTTTTAAGACCGCAGCATGTTAGTTCCCAGACGTTGGTGGGTATGGAAAGCATGCGTCGCCCCTCGCCCGTTCCGTATATGTTTCAGCACTCTTCGGAAAACGCAGCGATTTCACACTGCGTTCAAAGGCTCCAGTGGGATTCATTTGCACAAATGCACATAATCAGACTGCAGACCTATCTTTAGTTAAGCACCTCTCTGGCTGCTGTGTGCGTGGGGTGAGATCTCCTCCAAAAACATATCCGGCAGTGTGTATGATTCAGGCTTTTGACAGATGTTTCTCTCGGGGAATGTGGTGTCGGTTCTAGTGAGGAGGTGGGAACCATAAAAATAAATAAATAAAACACAAAACTTAACAGCAAAAGAGGCAACAGGGTATCTTTTTAATAATGGCTTGTAGTCTTGCGTTGCCTGTTAAAAGGAATGTGACAATTCCTTTGTTTTCGCAGCGAGCCTTCTTGGCGTCTCTTCCTCAGCCCGGCTGATGTTTACGTGATTTCATTATTCTCATTATGATGTGCTAATGGCACACGTTGCGGCCAGCTAATGGCTTAATCTGGCACAGGCGGAAAATATGATGTTGTTCCTCCGAGCTCCAGCAAAGACAATATTGAATTTCACTCGAGGTTACAAGTGCTTATTTACAGAGCACATGTGATGAAGTGCTGTTTGGGTCTCTGATCACTGATCATTAGCTTGCCGATTGTTGAAGAGCCAGCCGAGGAGGGGGGATCGCCGCGGGACCGCCGCACTGCTGAGGGGAAAATCAGTAAAAGTCAAGGCTTCGTTGACCTCCAGACATCAGCTTTAAATTGAGGTCGGCATTGATTTACAGCATAATTAGCTTTGATATAGACGTGACGTTGAGCAGTAATGTTTGAAAATGTTCTGGAACAAAGAAGAGGTTATAAAATGCTTTTTTATTTTGTCTTACTTATTGTGCTCACTATATTACCGGGGGATGAGGGGGAAGATCCCAAAGACAAGAAAGGCTAATGGATCTTTATTATCATGGCATCCTGTATACCAGCAAGGACAGAATATTTAATGGTGTTTGCAAACTCCTCTCCGCTTTCACCTCAAGGCTGTTTTATCAGCTGAGCTTTGGATTGACTAAAAGCAGTTTATTTGAAGTAGGTGTCGATAAGCGGAAAGTTTACTTTACAGCGTGGCCGACGTGTTCGCTGAACAGCGTGATCGCAAAAGTTGGGGGTGAAACGAAACGAAAGGTGGAGGAGGTGTTCTGTTTGTGCAAAGTTAAAACGAAGCCGAACGATGTCTCTTATAGGGAGGACATGCTTGGCGTTAAATCACAGAGGTAACACGACGATTCAAAACTGAAATAAATGACATAATCTAAGGTACAGAGAGAAACATAGTAGCCTTCCTTCAGCCAGCTGTCTGGCAGTGCGCAGCGGCAGCTGGAGTTACTTTATGCTTCGTACAGCTGAGAAAAAATTGCAGTGACTTTGGCACTTTGCTCTGAGTCTCATTAAAACGACGTTACAGAGCATTAATTTTAACTTTTTAAAAGCTTTTGTGGACTTTGTGTACCCTTTAACCCTAATTAAATCAATTAACACTCCAATCGCTGACTGTTCATAGGAAACAGCCTGAAGTTTATCAATATAGTGGCTATATTGATAAACTTCAGTTTATGTAGTGGCTGCACTACATTTGGAGTAAAGTAATTTGGCTTAAATGATTTTTTCTTATTTAATATTAATTTTGACGGACCCATGGATGGATGGATGGATGGATTAGAGAGTAAAACTGCATGAATCGTGTGTTTGAATCCTGTGTTTGAATTTATTTTGGATCTTTTTCCAAATTCAGACAGGATGAATTTTACACACATAAACCCAAACTGATTTATTCATTTGCCTAAATCTTTTAATACTTGAGGCTGATGCGTCTAGGAGATTTCTTTTTTTCTCTTTTTACTGCATAACATTTTTTATGTCATTTTTTTTTGACATTAACAAATACAAAAAACACTGAGGAAGTCAAAGGAACTCAAAAGCAAAATGATAGATTTACGCAAGTCTTTCCCGTCTTTCAGAGTCACTTCGAAACAACTGTAGAGTCTACAATCAGGAGTTCAAACAACGGCGCATAAGTAATCGTTGTTTTGATGGGTAAGAGTGAAGCAAGTTTTACATCACTATGAACAGAAAGAGAGAGAAAGAGAGAGAGGGAGGGAGAGAGAGAGAGAGAGAGAGAGAGAGAGAGAGAGATTTTCAGGCCCTGCGTTAAATGTGATGCATTCAAGCTCAGCTGGAACTTTTTGCTGCCCACATGGTGAAGCCAAACGCTTTCTGGAGAAAAAAAAAATATGGTCCCACAAGACAAACAGAAAGAGAGAGTTTCAAACAGATGAGTTGTTAGACAACAATGACAAGGAGTCTAAGAACATTGCGTGGCATTGGCAGCGTCACACTAGGAGCTGTTCAGTTTCCAGTTGTACTGCTGTGTTACATAAAGTGAGTGGAGGAAAAATGACTGCTTCCACATTCTTTAACTGGTTGACCCAACAGGACAACCGTTCCGAACAGACTGCTTTTGGAGTCGGATGAACTAAAGTAACATTAAGCCAGTAGAAAATTCTCAGTTCCAACCTTAAACATGTTTAAAAAAAAAAGTCGCACTACCTTTAAAAGCTGGTGAAAATACAGAACAAGTTAAAAACTGTGCATCTATCCTGAGACTCTCTGCAGTTTCTGACAATAACCGTAAATATGTCTGAACAGCAGACTCCCATACAACACTAACCACCAGAGCTCTTTAATATGCTAATCCTAATTTTTAGGTGATTAAATATAAGTGGCCAATTCATTCAGTTGCTTCTTAATGGACAGAAATGACATGACCTTCATTATTCTTTCAATTGTGCATTTATTTCAAGTGAAAATGGTTGTCCTCAGGCAGGGGAAACAAATATTGCAAAGAGGAAGACGAAGAGCTAATGGATAATGAGGCAAAGAACGTTCTTAAAGGGGCAGGCGGTATCAAGCTCACAAACAAGTTGATGATTGTGAGCTTTACATCATGTTGCAATGTCATTTCCCCATCAAAAACACACCTGGAGTATTGCTTTGATTCTTTCGTGCATGTTTGAGAAATCCTTTAATCTCCATGGCAACAGTTTAGCTGTAGAAAACGCCTTGTTGGAGCTAGCGCCACCTTCAGAGATGGATTTTCCAGGCTCCCGCCTCACAGAGCAGCCCTCCCTCACTCCACTCCTTCAGACTAGCCAGGAGCAATTAGCAAACACCTGGTGGAGCAGTGCGTCTGCGGAGCTCATCATACGAGCTACTTGTGAGTGCAACGCTGATAGAAACGTTGTTTAAGGGTTAATAGAGGAGCCGTGTTGTGACGACTTCCTGAAGGTAGAGTTTCAGAAAGAGTAGGTGTTTTTAAAGAGACAAAGGTTCAGTTTTAAGGCACTAGAACCCTGTGTTAAAATTTCTTTTAAGTCATATTTTTTACATGCAGCATTTTTATAGCAACTGATGGCTACATAGTTCCTTGAATGTGCTGCAAAAGGGCACTAAATGCCTGGAAAACACATAATACTGCCCCTTTAAGCAGAGCGAGGCTCATTCTGACTGATGAGACGGACACACATGGAAGACAAATCACAAATCTTATGTGTACGGGGACGTTCTGTCCACTAGAATCCATCCAAGTGTACCAAAGCTAATTGATTGCTGAAAGCAAAGTGGATCTTTATAAAGGATTGTGAACGTTTCAGTGGCCAGGTTAATTTGATCAATGATATTCCAGGCTCCAAATAATGAAGATCTGATATTTCCTCTCTCGTTTCAGCGTGAGAGTGGACGGACGTTGATGATGTAAATATCGCTCGTGTAAAAGTGGACCCCGAACACGCGCCGGTCCGTCTGAGGTCCAGCTGTGCGGGTAACGGGTCCAGAGGAATTATTCATCAGGCCTTCCTTCCTCTCTGCTTTCAGAGAATCCCACGGGAGTCAAAGGATACTTAAGCCCTCAGGGGGGTTGTTTGTCTCACTTGCCAGGTCTTGCCAGGGAAATCTCAAAAGATTGAGCCACACATGGAAGGGAGCTCGTTTTAATGGCTTCTGTCCAGAATCTTGTCCTTTCAGTCACGGTCTGCATCTCATAACCTGAGGTGACGGTCGGAACGCTGACGCTTCGGGGCAGCTCTGCCTTCACCTCAGCTCCCACTTTACTGCAAACGAGGCTCCAGTCCCTCTGTCCTTATCCAGCATATGCTTTGGAAAGCAGTTAGATAAATTGATCCTCTTTACACTTGAGGTTACGTGGCGGCACCAGATACTTTCCTACATTTAAAACTTTTTGGTGAACACAGTGCATCATTTACTCTGACTTCTGCTGAAGGACAGGAGAAACCAAGCAAACACGAGCTTTCATTACATTTCAATCCAGTTTTAACATTCCCAAGAACGTCTTCGAGCTGTTTTATCGTGTGATTTTTTTTTTTTTTTTTTTTTTTGCGGGGGGGTGGATTGATTTTATTGTTTGAAGAAGTAATTTGTCACGTGCTGCAACATTTCTTCCCCACTGTAGCTCCGGGGTGGGGCGGGGGGAACATCAAGCCTCGTTGTCAGACGTCCTGACAAATTGGCCCACAATTTCACACAGGCATTCAGCAATCCATCATAGAGGAGGAATGCATTTTAGAAGAGGCGCAGAAACCAATTTCTGTGCTGACAGCAGCCTCAATAGACCACAGTCCAATGCAGCCTCTTGATATGTGGCGGTTTGAGTGAGGGATACGACTTTTTTGACTTTCACACTCACTGTTGCGCCGGCGGTGCAGCCGGATTGGTAACTCAGGCGGACGAAAGCGGAGCGTGCCGACCTAAACGTTCTGGCTGGGTGTTGAAAGGCATTTCGGGAATCCCTGCGCGAACCCGACGCAAATGTGGCAAGTAAAGGGAAAGTTATATCTGTAAAAAAAACCAAAAAAAAAACGATATGTCACATCACAGCTAAACCATACAGCACACACCCCGGATTAATAATAAATTATAGTGTAAGTTTTATCTTTGGGTGGATTTTTTTCCATTAAATCTTCAGCCTGACTTAAACTTGCAGATAAAAAAAAAGAAAAAAAAAAAAAAGGGGGAAACCATTTAAATTTGTCCAGAGTCCAGATCAGCTTCTTCTTTAAAAAGTGTTGCAGATATTAATGAATTTGTAATAACTTGGCAAAAAGTCTGAAATCCCATCTTGAGTGTCCTATTACTATGGCATATCAATCAGTAATCACATGCCCCGGATTTCCTCCTTTTAAGCTTCTGTTCTCTCCGTCAGCGACACTTCTGCTTTAATGGGATTTGACAGCTTATCTAGCACTTTATGAAGAAAAAAAAAATAAAAATCCAGGCACTGCAGACAGAATGAATGATAGCACATGAAAATATTAGACACAACAATTTATTCTGTTTTCTGGTTGCAGCAGTCTGACTAAGCTGGAAGCAGTTACTGTCTATTTAGCCTTTCATTATACTGTAATGCAGTTAATTAGACAACGTCGACTGAGTTTCAGCGAGGGCTCGAAAGCGGCGCTGAAATCAGAAGGAAACGTCGACCGGGCCCCGTTGCTGCGTCTCAGAGCGTTAGCGTGTTTGACGAGACGGCGATATTTCTTTTCTGCTTTCCTGTCTACCTGCAGACTAGCGTCTCACCAGCGGAGGAAAAAAGAAGTCCCTTATCATTTAGCAAAACACCTTGGTCACTCCGAGGAGATGAAATGGGCGAGTCAGTCAGCAGAAACAAGAATGATGTTGCTTCTCTGCCGCCGTCGCTATGAGTTGATGTAAAATATGAGCGTCAAAACACAGAGTTGCTCCCAGGGAAATTGCTAATCTGTCACAAGGGTTCCCCATGCCCACAGTCTTTGCATGACATTTTCAAGTGATAAATGTAGTTTGTTTTTTGACTGGCCTGTAGAGTTCCTGACCCTGGTCCAGACAGCGAAACATCTCGAACGTATAAGGCGGTGAGCCTGAAGGGCCCGGATTATGCACATCTAACATGCCATGTACTTGTACTGTTTGTCCTCAAATTACCAGATTAACATTTTTAATCTGGGCCCGTCACGTTGACAAATTTTGCTGGACGATAAAGTCTTAAAGAACTTATTGCGATAAATGATAATGTTGTTTTGTGATCGTTTTCAAGTAAGAATGGCGTAATAATGCTGGAACACGTTCTCAAAGAGCAATAAACTTTAAATCCTATTGAACATTTGAAAGATGTTTAAAATGTCCAAAATAAATAAAGAAAACAACAGACACAACAAATAAAATTAGTAATGAAGTCTCTGTAAACTAAATTATTGTTCAAAAAATGGGCTAGTTAAGAGCAAAGCTCCAGACTGAAGACTTTTATCATTCGGTTTTTGGCAAAAATGATAAATCAAGCAAATGAAAAGTATTGAGTTTCTTTTCATTTATCATGCGATTAATTGATCTATTGACAGGCCTAATTGTTTCTCAGTCATACAATATTTATTAAGTTATTTTTTTCAACATGTAAGATTTTATTTACCATCGAAACATCTGCTAAATGTAATATTTTACCAATCTGAAATGTAAATAGGCGTTAAAGCTCTAGTAGAAAAATATAGAGATTAATACCTCTCAAAACTGAATTTCTGCATAAATCAAAGTGCTTTTGTACCTTTATAAAGACTAAGTTAACAACTCTTTATCACTGTCTTTATATCGTCTCTTCCATTACATGTTGCACTGAATGTGGCTTGGAGGGCTTTCTTCTCTTCACTTTGAGTTGGAAATCATTTTCTGAACCCTCATTGAAAGCTTTTGTTGTCAATTCTTAGCAGTTAAAATGTTCAAATTTAAGGCGTAGATAACACAATGAACAACAAATACAAGCGCTGTGTAGTGAGTGCTTGTATTTTGGTATTGTTAACCAGTAGTATCCTTGTAATAACACAATTAGCTTCAGGACGAGAGGTAAATCACATGCCATTTGTTCAGAAGTGATCCAAAGTCATGAAATACAGCGTTAATTTGAAGAGACGCCGATGTGGTAATAATGAAGCAACGGCTAACGCAAACAGATTGTTATGAGACATTAACTTCCCATAATCCACCAAGAACACTGGCTCGTAATCATCCTTTCACTGTAAAACACGAGCAACAGCTGCCTGCCTAACCGTCGCTAACATTTGGCCTCCGTTCTCTCTACATTACAAGAGATTAGAGCCACTGATGAGACTCAAGTCTCAAACCAGGAGTCCAAATCAAGTCCCAATCAGTCTCCAACTTGCCAATTAGCAGCTTAATGAATCCTGGGTGAATATTACCAAGTGGCATCTGCAAAATCCCCAGCGACCACCACTATTTATCATCCTAATAAACATGTAACATTTTGGGGATTAAAGCTTAATTTAATTATGAGATAAACAAACAATTGTCAAAGGTTGGATCCTAATTCCTTGTCCAATATTAGTGGCTTCACGTGAATTTTTTTTTTTTAATCGGTACTAGGCTGCATATTGTTGCCATGCTGCTCCGTGACCCACTGTCACGATATGGATGTGCAACAATGCAGCATGTGGATATAAGTTTTGCATTATTGCAAAAAGATTTTAATTATTTGGTTTTCAACTGGGACTTCACAGAGAAAACACTTGCGCAGCAAATTTTTTTCCTCCAGGTATTGACCGACGCATCTCATATCTGATGCGTCTAATTCCTAGGCGGTTGTAACGCTGTGATAATCGCTCTAAAGCAGTCTGTGGGGGTTAAAAAAAAAAAAAAAATAGAATTAACATTTGACAAATCTAACACTTGTTTCACAGTGTATAGGATTTCCTTCTCCAGTTCTGACTTGATCTGTGTTTCAGATTTTGAAATCCTACTTTTCCAACTTGCAGCGGACTTTTTATGTGGATGGCCCCCGACCAACTCGCTGTTTGGAAAGTTAAGGTGGAAAGAACAGAATCTTTGATCTCAATGTGACCATTGGTGAATAATGGGTTCTAATGAGGCGTAAAGTCTTAGGGTCTAAAAAAAAAAAAAAAAAAAAAAAAACTTTATTAACAAATAAATGAATGAATATATGCCTTAGGGAGCCGCAAATGACAGACAACTGTGATCGAGAGCTTAAAACCAAACCCCTGACTTCCTAGTAAAACGCAGACCGTTTACATTCACTTGTTTGATTTTAAATGTGCCTCAGCAATGGTGGTATTTCAAAGAAGAGGTAAAGTGACAGCAGAGCAGCACCTCAAATTGAAGCCATGGATCTTGTCATACTTGTATCATTTTTTTTCTCCCAACATTTTCTGAAGTAGGTAGGCCTCCTTCCCTCCCCAATTATACCTCTGATTTAAAAAGGTGAGTGCTCTAAGCAGCCAAGAAAAAAAGGCAGCAAGGTCAAAACGCCGGTGCAGGGAGGCAAACAGCAAACCGACGGTGAGATGGGATTGCTGTTACTGCACATTTGGACAATTTATCATGCAGAGACAACAAGGACAGAAATGTTACACCAAATAGGTGGCAAGAAATCATTTCAACCATTTTTCAACCATCTCCCTCTCTTTTGAATAAACAGTTGACGGAGCGGTACATTAATGATGGAGTGCAAAAGTCTGGATCTATTAAAATGGATGGATTGAGACGGAGCCCAGTCAGAGCAAACTGCAAAAAACATGTTGACTTCTTGAGACTTGATGCCAGCAGAGCAACGTTCTCACAGAGACTAGTTGGATCTGAAAACCCACTGGGGCGCCAATGTCTTTTTTTGTTGTGAGAAATAAGTTGTTAAACCTTTCACTAGATTTTACTGTCTATGGACCATTAATCACCCTGACAGTTTTACCTTTTAAATTGATCATTTCAAAGCAGAGAAAAGTGTTGTTTTTACTGGTTGGACTGGGACTTTAGGAAATGTTTATAATGGCTTCCATTCATATTTGAATGTATAGTCAGTGTTGTGTTGTTTGGGGGTTTGTATGGGTGTCAAGTTCTTATCAATCAAATCTTTGATCTGAATTCGATCGCCAGATTTTGACTAACACCTAATTGACTTCGTAGTAGCAACATTACAAACGTGTCGCTTACTTTGAAAAAAGAGCACAATTTCGCACATGCTCTGTTTCCATTAAATAAGAAAATAAATTATAAATAAATAAATTTGTTCTCGCGTTAAGTCAGTAAAGAACAAGCTGCACCATCGTCCTCCTCCCACTTCCGTTTGTTGCTGTTTAGTTGTGAAAATCTATTTTTACATCTATTTGGCCAAAGAAGTTTTCTGGAGGTCAGACCGCAAGATTACTTTGTTTTTAGTTTTCTTAGGATTATTTCACCCTTCTTCCTCCTCTCCGTCAGTAGTAACAGTATTGCGGTTTTGCAAAACAGTTTGTTTCAGCGCAAAAACCACCTCATCCTACCGCAGTTGTTTTGTTTTTTTAAAATGTGAGTCTTTCTATGTAGGCGCATTGCCATTAAGCAAGTTTATTTTCATAATTCCACATTGCACAGTTGTACGGTCAACGGAAACGCAGATACTCTCAACAAATTGACACGAGGGATGCGATTTGACCACATCCTTGTTTCTGTGCGAAATGTTTAAACATTCGCTGCTGTATAATTTCCAGGGTGCATCCGGCACAGATGGGAGGACGAGGAGGGGTTCGTCTCTTTGTTTTCACTCTCGGTGCCATTTCATATTTTCAAATCAAACAAGTGGGTCAGCTCTTTGTTGTGGCAGATTTTTTTTTTTTTTTTTTTTAAACCTGCCTCACGTAAGTGGCATATAATACACTGTGATCAGCACGGGGGTTTTTTTAGCAACCACATTTAAAATGCTTTCTGGGTTCCCCGTGACTATACAGCAAGCAATTATCCACCGGAAAACAAATCACCTCGCGTTGGGGAAAAATTACACCTAATTTGGCCATTCACGAGAAAGGAAAAACAACACTATCTGCACAAAACAGTATGTGGGGCGCGTCATCCTCTTAGGATTATGCTTCGCTCTGTCTTAGCAGAATTTAAACGGGCCTTTCTTTCTATTCGTTCCTCCCGTTTCCCCCCAGGTACGCAGCGGCGTGTTTTCAGTGCCGCGTCTTCTCAGCAGCTTCTTCCCCCGGCTGTATTTCCTCAGACGGTGAGAAAACAAACAGGGCCGGCGTGCGGCGGGGTCGACGCGCTGGCAGAGGTGTGCTTCCAGCAGGATTTTATATTTGGGAACACTATTGATTGGGGCTGTTTGTAAATTTGATCTCGTGTCTGTCAGAAAGGAAGGGTTTAAAAGTACCGGGCGATTCGCATGAAATCTTAATGAGGGACCAAACCCGAGTCAGAGTGACAGAATTGCCTGTTTTTTGTTGGTGAGTTCAGAAGAGTATATTTTATACGCTGAAAATCTGAAGCTTTTTTTTTTTTTTTCTTCATCTTTCGTACGAGGCGGTCATGATGAAATAGAGGGAGTAAATTCACTTTAGTCAAATGAGGCATGCTTAACGGCACAGCGTATTACATGCAGAAATCTCACCATTCCTGGAGACGTAACCCCCGCCCCAAAAACAAAACATAAAACCAGTTAGACGTGGCTTTATTGTGGAAAGCACATTAGTCAGTGAGCTTCCCATTGGCTTCTGTTGGGAAGTCAGCGCCTTTAAATAAGACGACGCAGGCTTTGGGAGTGAATTCAAACGCTACATTAGCGTCCTCATTACGAAGCGTTCCGAGGAGCCCCCTCCTCGGCTTCTCACCGCAAATTGTGTTTTCACACGTGCTCTGCGATCCCGAAACTTTTTTTTTTCCCAAATCCCTTGTGTTTGGACTCTGAGTACAGAAGACTGACTCAGTCGAACATGAATGCGACGAACGCTGTGAGCCAGACTGTGAACGGGGCTGGTAATGGTGAAGAATTCATGTCGATGCCAGAAACACTTGGTGGTTTGTGCTTTGCTCTGCCTCTCAGTGTGAAAACCATCTTTACGGATCTCTTGTTCTTACAGAGAACATAAGCTCTACCTTGGACGCAGCTCCTGCAAAACCTCGTGTCAAGTTCGGAAAGGCGTGATGCCTACCAGCCTGCAAAAGTCATCCAACTCACTTTGGTTATAGTTTGTCACCTGTAATGGTCTGTTTATCCATTCATTTTGCTCTTTAGTTGTGAACTTATTTCAAGTCAAAATTAGTGGAAAAACAAGCTTCCTTGCGCAGACAGAAAATGTTACTTTCTTATTTCTTTTAATCAAATTAGCCAAGACAGTTTCCACTGTGTGCATTAATGCACAGCAGGGTGTATTTAGTGTTTGAACTATTAAAATAGGCAGTCATGAGCATTTTAAGAAGTCTCAAGTATTTGTGGATATTAGTTTTTGGCTGACAATAACTCTGTGATGTTCCCTGAGTGGTGGAAGTGTTTTGATGACGGAAAGGAAATGAGAAGAAAATACATTTTCTTAAAAATCTAATATTGTCACTGCAACACTGAACAATAATACTGCAATTATATGTTTCCCCAATGTTGTGCAATACTAAATAGAATCAACCAAATCAGTTTTTTGATTTTGACACATATTCCATTATCTAAGGTCTTCAGTAATAATTTAAATCCAAATTGCGGTGATAAGTATATGATCGAGCTGATGCGTTTCTTTAAGATATTTCTGAAATCGCAGTTGCACCTCTGCCTAATTGGTGCACCAACTACTTCACCTAATATAACGAGCCCAGGTCTCCCAGTAAGCTACCACATGCCTCTGCAGTGAATCAGTTCAGGCAACTCTCATTAACCTGCTTTCAAACAAAAAAGAAGAGAGAAGCTGTTTAGGTAAGCTTAATCACAGAGTGCAAAAATAAATAAATAAATAAATAAATAAATAAATAAAAATCCAACAGAAGAACGGAGAGAGATTTGTGCTAATTAAAGTTCTGAGGACGAGCATTTTCATCAACACTGCTTGCTTTGCAGAGTTGGGGGTTATTGGAGTCAAACTGTGTCAGACATGTAAATGTGAACCTTTTCTAACTCGGATGCTTCAGAAATCGACGGCGAAATCTGTCAAACGTTTCTCAGCCGTCATTGTGTTTACTAATGCCAGATGATTGGCTCTGGTCTTGCACCTCTTGTGATGTCATCAACCCACATTGGAGAATTGGCGTTATTTGTATTCATTGCACTTTTGCATTCAATGCACTGTAAAAAAGTGCATTGAATTTTCAGAGGAAAATAGCGCCCCCTAGTGTCTGTCTACGCACATTCCTGATTCTTTGAGCTCTAGCAAAGGAAACCAACACTTCATTTCCAGTTTTTCTTACTGCGATAATAAGAATTCACTCAACTGAATGATATCTTTAAAATGCTATCTTGGTTATAATTGTGTCTGAGAGCAACATGAGCATTGACGGTTGCTGGGTGCGGCCAACAACATTCAGGTTGTTTAATACTAAAAGAAAAAATAAATGTTCAAAATAAATGACATATGAACAGTTTTAGTGAGATTTTTATGTTAAGAAATTAAAAAATATTTTAAACTGGAGCTGCGGGGAATGTCCAGTGTGAGAGGGAGAGTGCGTGTTAAAATAACCACTCAGTGCTCCAGTATAAAACTACTTTCGTGGCTAATTAAGGAAGGACTCTGTTTGCTCATATGAAACAAGAGAGGCAGCTCACAAGTCTGATTTTTTAGCAACCGACGTGGCCGTTATTGCCGCAGAGGGGAGCCTTTCGGATTTCTGTTTTTTTTTTTTTTTCTTTTTTTTTACTCCCCCTAATTTGATTTTATTCCGACAAATGCATTTGAAACACCTCGGTAAAGGAAAGGACGTCGAGAGGAGTACGTACGTGTGCCCGCTGGAGCTTTCTTGCCCGAGATAAATCAGTGAGCGAGATTTTCCGTGCCGGCACACGGAAAAGGCTTTTCATCAATTTGAGAGCGAGAATTTGCATAGATTTCGGGGCCCGCGCGTGCCCGGAGTTACTGTTTTATGCCACTTTGAGTCAATCCCTGTTCCTGAAAGGCACAGAGTGTTCGGTTTACCATCAGGGACAGAATTGAGGAGGTTTGTGGAGGCTCGAGGGGTCAATGATTTTAAACTCCTGCAGCTCCCGTTACCCTCAAATACACGACATGAAGCGACACGAAGAATACTTTGGATTTTGACGAGCCCATGCCTTCTTCTTTTCACACTAAATTGAATAGGTTGTCAATCCTAATGGGAGAAAACGGGACGCTTTTGAACAGAATATATTCCTCTCCATATTAAGTCAGCTTCATTCGAACCGTAATGTCTTCTCGGAATATCCTGGAGCGATGGAAACTATTATCCCGCAGAAGCATTTTTATTGCCTGCAATATGTCGCTGCTGTAATGTTTTCCGGCCACGTCTAATCTGTGAGACGCACGCGGCATTGCGTCCCATCAAACATCCACGAGCCTTTGCTTTGACATTTCGGTGCCACGACTCGCTTCGAACCGTTCAGCCTGGGATCCAAACGCGTTTGACGACACGAATTTGTCACAAGCTGCGGCGTTCACTCCAACCTGCTGCTTCTCTACAACCTACATGGCATGGAGCTGCAACACTACAGATATTGCTGGAGTCACGCATGCCTTCGCTTCCCTCAGGAGCGTAGGCACACACACACACAGGCACACAACACACCTACGTCGTTCAGGGTGACATCATTTCACCAGTAATCTGGTGGCAGCAGCATCCAACCGTAGAGGGACGGAATGATGTGTTTTATGAACCAAAACCTTCATCAGTTGCTACTTCCGAGTCACTCAATATATTTTTGGTTCATTCAGTGTAGGCTGGGGCTTTGAAAAGTCATGCTTTCAAATGGTATTCTTAGAAGTTAAAGCCTTTCTTGTGTGTGATGTGTCAGAGTAACTCAAGTTTTCGGTATGAGAATTAAAACTGCAGTGTCCAACTTTTATTTGCAATATGTTGTTTTTGGGGTTTTTTTAACAGACAATCTGTGAAAAGATTGATTTCCTCCACTTCCTCCCTGAGGTACCACTGCCATCTGAAGAAATGCAAAAACAACCAATAACAGCCAGGAGGAGGGTCTTAGCGCTGTCAATCAATCCCATGAAGTCGCTGCTAAATATGCCAATGGCGGAGAAACAACTTACCTTTAGCATTCACGACAGGCTGTGCTAGTCCCACTATAGCAGAGAGCAAAGGTGATTAACAGCAGATTGTGATTAACAACGGTGAGACCCGCCTCTGAGCTCTGATTGGTTGTTTCTAATCAGAACTGGGAGAAGGAAGAGGAGCTAATTTTTTCAGATTACTTGTCTCACACCATACTCTCACAACATGGTGACAGTCTCAACGAATATGTGAATTTTTCTTATTTTTATAAAAGTTACCCACTACAGCTTTACAGAAATTAAATACGGTCCATTCCAAAACACATACTGTCAACAAAACAATAATAATCTGGAAATGATGAGACACTTTCAAACTAACATATTTTACTCACAATGATCAATCGTGATTGAAACCGTAATTATATCAACTTAGCCGCATCTTCTTGCTGGAGGTAATGAAGCGTCTGGGGACATTTTACGCCTTTTTTTTTTTTTTCTCTTCTTTTTGAAAACCGTGAATACAATTTATTTCCCCCGCCGACTCTCATTCAGCCATTCTGTTGTGTCATTTTCAGCTTACAGCATCCTGCATTTCTCAGAAATGGGAAATCTAACTATGCCAGTATGACCGAGGGGGGAAGAAAATCCTAACGTTGAACTTCCTGACATCTCTAAATTACTTCCATTTATCATAAGCCAACAACCATGGGCTCTATTTACGAGAATCAATGGTGCAGTTTATCAGGTTCCTTTATATTTATAGGAAAAAGAAAAGAAAAAAAAAAAACCTCAACTGGTTCTCTTAGCAGAGCAGCAGCAGGACACTGAGCTGTGCTCACATCATTGAACTCCTCACCCTATTATGCAAAGTGAGCCAGTTGCTCTGCAGTGAAATTCCATTTGGCTGCTTGTGTCAGTAAAGACGAGCTTTAAGTCCTTCATAGCTAAGAGCCGGAGTAAAGAGCAAACACTGAAGTCTGAGCTCTGTTTGCGGGTCGTATTGCGACTGTGACTCAACGCTTTTCGGCTTCGTTTTTATTTAAATTACCGTTATGCTAATGTCCGTCCGCTTTCCCGTGCCTTGCGGGGTCACTTGGTTTGCCGGCGCCTATCTCCAGCGGTCAGTGAGTGAGAGATACGTTCATATTTACATACATTTGCCTTCCTTGCACTGTTAGTCATGGAGTGAAACAGCAACGCGGGCTGGTCTTGACCAGTTTTATCTTTCTCACATCTCATTAAAAAAAAACAAAAAAAAAAAAGAGAAGGAATTAAAAGCCCGGTATTTTTATTTTATTGTGATGTTTTAACGATTTGAAATATTCTTCGGAGCTGCAGAGAAACCATGACAAAAAGAACAGCTTCCCCCACCCTAAAATCATCCTCTTGTTTTCTCATAGATTATTAATTTTACATAACACAACACATTGGTGGCACCACGGGGATCGGACTCCGGCAGAGGTCAGCTAGCTCGGGCTTGCCAGTGATAAAATCATTCATGAGTAATCTGCTTTGGGGCATCAAGTCAGACCCTGGAGAGGGTGCTGGGATGTTAGAGATACGCATGGCCCCTTTCCAAGCCTGAGTAGGCTCCAAAGCCTGAGCCCACTCAGTGAGAGCTGACTCTTCGCTGCTTCTGCTTGCATTGTTCCGTAATACTTTACGCTGTTGCTGTTGTTTGGTCACGTACGAAGGCAAAAATTGCACCAAGCGAGCATTGGACATCCGGGAAGAGGGATGTTTAATGATAATGAGTAAGTTCGACCAACGAGTCAAAAATAGCTGAACATAATGTCAGTATATGGTAATGCTTGTTAGAGGTAACAAGCATAAGGTTCAGATCGCCTAACTTAATCTTGTGAAATTTTCTTTTTTTTTTTTTTTTTTTTTTGCAAAGAGTGTTCAAATTTATCTCTCTCTCTCTCTCTCTCTCTCTCTCTCTCTCTCTCTCACACACACACACACACGCACGCACGCGCACACACACACACACACACACACACACACACACAGTCACCATGGTTGTGGGTCTGTAAGCTCTGGCCTGCCATCAGGAGCAATTTGGGTTTCAGTAGTGATTAGTGGACAGCTCACTCCACCAGCTGAGCCACAGCTCAACTTATTAACCCTTGTGTGATTTTTAGGTCATTCTGACCACTATTTTATTTTTATTTTTTTTCAAAATACACACACAAAAAAAGGTGCACAATGAGACCGACTACAGCAAGGCTGCAGCACGATGCCAAAAAGCTTTCTTCCTGCTCCCAAACCACAGAACGTTGTTAATCTACTTGACCTGACAAAATAAAATAAAAACAGAAAGCGGTTCACTCAAAACGAGCTCGTCTGATTGGTTGAAAATAGGGACTGACTCATGCGGCGCTGCATCAAATGACATCCTGTTTGGGATCCTAAGATTTAATTAGAGTTTAAATGTTCACAGTGTATTGGCACAGCAAGAACGCCGGGGTATTTTAGGCCTCCCGTTTGTGCGACCCAGTGAATCCGCAGCTGTCTTATATGTCGGCTGTTTAGTGTAAATGTGAAAACAACGATTTTAAATTCACACCCATGCGATGCTCTTTTTTTCCTGTTTTTACTCAGGCTCTAACGTTCAGCTGTGTGACAGCATTAAATAGCAACAACAACACAATCTCTTTTTTTTTTCTTTCCAAAATGAAAATCTCCA
This sequence comes from Poeciliopsis turrubarensis, assembly GCA_010277015.1. Classification (NCBI taxonomy): domain Eukaryota; kingdom Metazoa; phylum Chordata; class Actinopteri; order Cyprinodontiformes; family Poeciliidae; genus Poeciliopsis; species Poeciliopsis turrubarensis. The sequence continues at coordinate 1,137,926 of VMRN01000034.1, forward strand.
CAGATAAATCATAAATTGCGATCAGCGTTTACCACAGCATCTGACACAGCTGTTTATAAAGGTTTGCGTACTAAATGGACCCGTCTTGGACATGGATGCTGTCAAAGTTTCTGAGGGTTAAACCTGTTAATCTGAACGTTGAGGGCTGGATTGAAAATGCAACATTCAAATACAATAATCAAAGGTTGAACAAGGATTACATAAAGAAACTGCAATTTCCAAAATAATCGGTTCCACATCCGTACTTTTGTTATTCAGATTTTTCTCCACATTGAGCTGGACGACGCCCAAACCCTTAAGAAATTATTGATGACGTTCAGGAACTACCCTCTGGCACAAAACTTTGAAATGCTGAAATGCAGTGTTTCTGTCTACAGTGAAGCAAGAAAGAAGCCCATCCTCCAAAGTTCATATTTTTCAGCCTGACAGAAATTTCTAGCTGCAAATATTACAATATTAAGACAGTTAAGGTTTTCAAGTTGTACGCATGATTCCAGCATCTCTGAAATCATGAGTCAGAAACTCGTCAAACTCTCGTTAAGGAAGGAATTCAAAACTACCGGCTATAAAAAAAAAAAAAAAAACGCTTCACACAACAAGGTACCATCGCTTCGTATGAAAGTATGAGCATTCATAAACAAAGTAGTCCAAATTTCCAGCTGAATTATCCTCTTTCTCCAGCAGCCGACATGCAAGCTAGCTGCTGATAGAAAAGATAAAAGAAAAACATGTATAGTTAATGATAACACGGGGATCAGACCGGATTAATGAATGAAATATGACAAATTGAAAGGGAATGCTTAAAAGTAACTTCAAAACTAATCAAAACAAGAGAACAGGGGAAGAGAAAGAACAGCAGAACCACAATGCAGCCACAATCACAAATACTGTGTATAGAAAGTGGCGGAGACGGCCGATTTCTGGGGACGCTGTCCAGACTCGGGCCTCGCTGCCACTTTGGAACAAAGAGCCATAAAACTCGACCGTGTGTTCAGGGCCAACCTAAAGCTCGACAAAGCGCCGTGGCTTTGGGCTCTGTATGACAATTAAGTGAATTTGGATGGAGGAAGCAAACAGAACGGCAGAGAAAGAGAGAGAGGAAGCCGATGAGCGGTCAGTCCAGGAAGCTGCAGCATTATTTTTGTGGTTGCTGTGTCCTAAAATCGCTGATTTTGCGGCACCTTTTTCAAAACGACGTGGTCAGAGTTGCAGTTTTTTAAGCTTTATTTTTCCTCATGACATGACGTGGTCTCAAAAGAAAGTTGGAATTGCTGCACATGACCTTTCCTTTCTTTCTCTTTTTCTCATCAAGTTATAATCTCTCCTTACCTGAGGAAACCCTGCATCATCGCCCTGCTGCTGGCCTCTGCTCTAACGTCTCAACCTGGCTGTTTGCTCTTGTCTGTCATGACAATAAATATTTCCTTTTTAAGTATCTGGAAACAATGAGCACAACTTGTGAGGAGAAATTAAAGAGGCTTGGGTTTCGTCCTGGGATCAACTAACAAGCAAGGATGTAAAACAGGAAACGACGACATTAGTATTCTTGTTAACAAGCTTCATGTGATAAACTAGAATGAATTACCACCGTTTAGCTAACATTATCTGCATGCAGCATCATCACTCAACTTACTTGGTTTGCTTGAAGGAAAATTGGAAAGTTTTTTTTTTTTTTGCTTTTGGCTCTGGCTAGTTGCTGGACATGACACAGACCGTCGGGTCTTCCGTCAGCGATTAGATCCACAGGTCAGCACTCGCCTGCTGCACCCCAGGAAAACTGTTGGATTCAGTTAATGAAATACTTATTAGTGAAATGTTGTCTCACATATACATTGTGCATCATCAAGTCTCACTAACGTGCCTATCCCTCATACTAAGAAGACACGCCTGCGTAGGTCCCTGACCTTCACCCTGTTAAAATCTGTACACCAGGCCAAAAAACCGAATTCCTACCAGAAACCAAACCAGTTTATATTTATGAAAATGTTCCAATTCTGCCAAGAAGAGTGGTCAGATATACGGCCAAAATTATGCCGTAAACTTGTTGATGGCTACAAAACAGTGTGTGGTCGAGGTGCAGCTCAGGAAGGCCAATTAAACCAAATTTTTCTGGGGGCGTATGAACAGACGTGAGTAAACTTGTTGGCAGTTGAGTAGAAAACGCAACTTTAAAGACAAACTGAGATTTTAGTACACTAGATTTATACGCCAGCAAGTAGTATTGGAAAAACCTTTTCACTTTCAGCACGTTTATTCAGATTGGGGGGGGGGGGGGGGGAATCTAGTGTTATGGTGGAAAATCTGTCATGCTGTGGGCCTGTTTTTCCTCCAGCAGCTCACTCGAATCTCTTTAGAGATGCGATTTTCAGACGTCTTTATGAAGAGTGGCAACAAGTCACACTTTATGTAGACAGAAGAAAGTTCACAATAAATCAAAAATTTGTTCACCAAATTGTTGTTTATAGAAAGATTATGGTTCAACTAAGTCATATATATGCAGCTAATAAATATGATATTCACGCTCGCCACGGATATGTAATGCTTTCGACTTTCGCTGTAACACCTAGATAAAAAGCCGTCGCAAGTACTAACTGGATTCATTCAGACACTAAACCAGAGTCAAACGCACTCCGGAATAATGAAGCACATGCTTCAAATGTGAGGTGAAATGTAATTTTCTGTGTTTAAGTGTGTTTGCGGTAGACTGCAGGCCTTCCCATTATAACAGTCTGCCTGGGCCTGGGTCCAGACTTCGGTCGGAGATGAGAATTACATTTCAGGACAGCGAACCAGATAATTGCTGTCCCTTTTAGAGAGCGAGCTGTGTCCAAATGCAGATAAATGTCGGGGAAATAAAGCGCAGGCAGGTTAGGGAAGGCACAGAAATGAATCTTTATAAATTGCCCACCAAAGCCAAAAACAAAACGCATCATAATGTGTTGCTGAGGCCTTTTGTGTTGGACTTGGATTTCTCTTTCTTCTGGTGACGATGTCTGGGCCGTCTCAGTCATATCTGGATTAGAAGTTGGCAGCAGTGTGCCGTGTCCGTCACCTCCTGTTGAGCCCACACTTCGTCTCAAAGCGCAGTCGTGAAAGTGACTCACACACACAGGGCAGTAATCTTTAAAAAGAACACGCACACACACACACTGCGTCTCTTCATTAACTGAGGCTCTCCTTCGAGCACAGAAGGTGGATTTGTTGGAATCAAGTGTGTGACTAGGTCCCGGGTAATCTTCACCACCATGAGTTGCTGTGTGTGTGTGTGTATATTAGGAGAGTCAAATGAAGTAGCCTGACTTCCTGCTTCCTCATTAGCGCTAAGCAAAGCGCATCCAAGACATATCGCATTGTCGATAGTAATCTGGGTACCGCTGTCTCCACTTCTGCAGGAATTGCTTGCAATCTCCCCCTCATTCACAACACACAGGTCATTAATTTGACAAAAGCCGCACCAACGCCGGTCACTCTGACTTCTTCGCAGCTAATGACGGCGACGACTCGGACCGTGATTTCCCGCGCCGCGACTTGAGGGAAGACAAAGTGAGTTGGCATCCTTTGTGCCTCTCACCTTTGCTGATTTCGCCGTAGTCTGTTGGGAGCAAGAGCCGAGACCACAGCGATAATTTGCGGTTGTGAAGTGACTGATATCAGGGATGTGGGAACTTGCCAAATGAGTAAAGCCTCGTGATGACTCGTGTGTTAGCGCCCAGCTTCGAAGTCTCAGTATTGTTTGTGCGGAACAGAGATGTCAGGTTTTTATTTTTTTTGTTTCAGGAAGAGAGTGGTGTGATTAAGCCCTAGGAGGGGCTGGCCCGATTTTAATGAAACAAGGTGGGAAACCGGGTGAAATTCGTTTGAGCGAGCTCAGTTTTAGTTGTCAGGAGAAAGGTAGCCTCTGCTTTTTCAGGTTGTTTTATCATTTTTTTTTATTTTTTTTTTAGGACACCACACTGAAAATAAGCATGTCATTATGGAACTGATTAGAGTGAATGAAGCCCTGACTTCGTAACAAGAGAGAGAACATTAGCATCCAAAATGTAACCCAAAATATCAGTGCCTAGTTGACATCACCTCTTTTTATGCAAACACATGAACCAGTGTTTCATATTGCAGTAGCGTTATGGTTCAGCGCAAGTGGTTGTCTCCAGTAATTAAACATTTATGCCTACAGCTCAGAGTTGACAAGTTGAATCTCCAAACCTCATAACATACAATCTACCTTAGGCTGTGGTTGCCACTAAATATATTTAATATTTTATTATTATTATTATTATTATTGACTATTGTGCTTTTCAGTTACAACAGCACATGTTGTTTGGTGCTGTGGTTTCTCTGTTCTCTATTGATTTTTCTCTCTTTTTGCAAGTGTAGAAACATATTAATTCAGACAGAACTGGAAAAAAAAGATATATATATATATATATATATAATAAATGTCAGCTAACTGTAAATGATGTTTATTTGATGTTTGTAGAATGGATGTCAATAAGTAAATACCTTACTGTGCCGATATATTGGATATTTAGCTAATTCTGTTCAGTGGGTTATAATGAACTGCTGTAGTTAGCCACACTAGGAGACACTTACTGAGTGGGTAAATATTCAATAGAAGCCTTCGTGTAAAGTTTGTACCTCTAAGAAAATCTCTCACTGTACCTAACAGCTTCAGCGAGACGCCTTCTGTATTGGTCACACAAAGAATCAAGAAGCCTCTCAGCCTTTGTCATAAATGTGCAAAAGTGGGGGGTAGATAAGTGGCATTGGCAAGAGTTGAAAAGGGATTGGGTCTCAAAAAAAAAAAAAAAAAAAGAAGAAACAGAAAAACATCTCAGGACGGTTTTTGCTAACATTGCAAATAGCTGTCCTTGAGACACAAAGGCGTAGACAAAAATATTTATTTATTTTTCTTTCTCACTTCGGCAAATGAAAGCAAGGGCTTCTTTTGTCGCCCTATTGTTACCTGCGCCATATTGTGCTCGAGCGCGTGCAGCGCGTTTGTTGCTTTTATTGTGAAAGAAAACATCAAAGGTTTTGTTTCGCGTATTTTAGCTTCAGCTTATATTCCTTTGGACATGCACAATCTCTGTTTGCACAGAGTTCTTTTCACAGAGCTGCTGTTATGACAAAGCTCCCCCCGAAACATGAAAGGGCTTTTAACTGAGCACATGATTTGTGTGTTTTGGACAGAAACTTGCTAATACTAAGTGGGAGCTATTCCAGTCCAAGATGTCTGAGTCTGATCTGTTCATTTTGAGTGGCTTATAAAAAAAAAAAAAAAAAAGGAAGGAAGGAAGGAAGGAAGGAAGGAAGGAAGAAAGAAAGATATGCATTTTACATATTAAGGATTTGGCAGATGTGTCAGGTGGTTTGATGAATTTCCTTAAACTTGCACGCTGGTTCAAAAGAGGCAGCAGTTTGCTCAAGGGTAGGTTTCTGATGTGAGCTGTTTGGATCGTCTTTATCAATTCTCATGTGCAGCCTGTAGTTCCTGAAATATTAACCATCCTCTCCAGTTGTAAATCTTCCTCAATATCTCTGTATGGAAGGAAATCTGCTTTCTGGTGTGTTTTTTTTTTCTCTCTCTTAAATGTGCTGGTAGCTCCTCTCCCTGCGACCCACAACCCCATAAAATCTCACCCAGCAATTTTGGTATGGTTTCTGTAAAAAATATTTTAGTTGAAATAATATAAAATTAACTTAGAAGTAACTTTTCAGCAATATATGGGAGCTTGTTTTAAGCCAATAATCCATTGTTATTCATTAAAGGTTCCACCGGCACATTGTTTCACTTGCTGGAAAATATCTTGTTATAAGTGCAATGATCTGTCAGTAGATTTAGTACCTTGTTTCAATCAATATTAAGAAATTATTAACTTAATACAAGCTCCTGTTACTTGCTGAATATTTACTGGTATCTCAGTTTTGTCTTATTTCAAGTGTGCTAAGACGTTTGCACTAGAACTAGACCAAAAATACTTGGTGAGATTTTCTGCAGATCCCCTAGAATTGGAGGTGCACCGATTGCAGTTTTCTGGCCGATCGGCGATTACCACTCTTTAAAAAAACAAGGGAGAGCAGAAGAGAACAGTGGCTGATTTCTGGACCTCTGCTGAGGTGGATAAGATGAGGGGATGAGATCAGCTTCACATATAAGTATCGGCTGATCACCGATCTCCCAAAATTAAGGAAACCGGCGCTGACAAATTGGCCGACCGATAAATTGGAGCACCCCTACTTAAAATGGATGCGTCTACGCCTCGCAGGACCTGCTACTAATCGTGTGCTTTTATGAACTTATTCTTGATAATTCCTCAATATCACAGCACAAACACTAAAAAGTGCAACACAGCCTGATAAATTGTGAAACTGCAAACCAGCAATAATTCCTGCTTCTGATAAAATAGTACTATTACTTAGCTGTGATCATCTTCTCTAAAACACTTATTTACCGTCACGTTGCTTTTGCTAAATATGTAAAGTAGAGACTAATCACGCACTAAGTTTCATATTGTTATTCAAGAGTTTATTGAGAAAAATCCTTTCTGCTGATTTGCTCTCTACAGCTGCAGCTTCAGCACAGCATTACTGAAGTTTCAACCCCATGCATGGGACCAGACACATGTCCAGGTTGCAGGTTGTTGGTCTCGTTGATCGTGGAAAAGCGATTTAGCTGATTGGAGCGGCAACAAGTTGCTGGGCTGGTGCTGTGATTTTGGTCGCTTCTGGCAACGTTTCGCCGGCATTTCATTAAAACCCGTTTGGCTTCAACCTCGGTAACCAGCCTCAGCTCTTCTGGCGCGGCGTCTCGTCATACTAAAAGCTCGTCAGAGTGAAAGGCGCACAGCACCATCCACGTCCTGTCAGCTTGCGTCTTCTTCTTGTGAAATAAGTGACATCGTGTGAAGCGCTGGACATTACCATGTCAGCTTTAAGCTCGACACCAGGCGGCCGTATTTCAGACTTATTTTCAAGTTAAAGAAGAAAAGTGGCTCTTGGCTTGAGTCAACCGGCTGCGTTGACAGAGCAGACTAATAAAGACTGTGCTTTTAAACGCTCGGCTGCGAAGCTCTGAACGAGGATCGGCGACTTCGGCAGCGTTTTTTTCGGGCAGCAGTCTGGATGAAAAGCAGAAATAAAGAACGGAGAACACTGAGAGAACGCCAGCTCCGGATGATTATTAGCCCAAAGCAGTGCCGTTTCCTCCTTGGAGATTTTTATTTTAATGGCCTTGTTCTGCAGTAAAGATGCATAAAAAACACTGTTTGACATTTATAAAAGATTTTGTGAAAACAAAATAAAAAGGGGGGGGGGAGGATTGTTTCCGTTCTTTTTTTAATGATCACTTAGATTTCGAGAAGCGTCTTTATTAAGGCTGTTCGACTCTGAGCCATTTCTAGATTTACGATTTGCCTAACAAATATTGCTAAAATGTTGCCTCGTGATACAAATATACTACATTATGTGTCTGAACACCAGAGACGAAACAATTACATCAACATTGAACTCAATTAGCATTAAAAACGTACGAAATGTAAACTGCTATAAAGACAAATCCCAACTTCTGATGGCATTATCTGAAAGTCCTGGAAAGCAAATAATATTCTAACTATAATAGATCAACAAGTTGAAGTTATAGTTCATTTAGCTGTCAAACTCTGTCTTCATATATGCGCAGCCAACAATTTCCCTGGGGAAATTCTCCTTCTTCACATTTTAAAGTAAATTAAACAAGCCGAAGCAACACAAAGTCCTAATTAAATAACTTTTTCCAACCTTAAAAAAAAAAGAAAGAAATCTCAGCAACTAATCTAGTCATGCTCCTTTTGTTATGGATCTTTTATACCTGAAGTGTGTCAAATTATGCATGCGTTTATTATCCGCATTCACCGAAGCAGAAAGTGCAATCTCCAAAGGCTCGTTTGAAGAGTCGCCTCTCCTCCCTGTAAATCTTGCGTTTAAGAGGTGTTGACAAGTTCCCAGCTCTTTCATTCCTGTTGTCGCAATTTGAATCTCAGACATCAAACAGAGTCGCGGGGTGAAAGGTAATGCCAAAAGATCGCTCCGTCTTGCCTCTGATTTGGTCCGCGCATCGAAAGCAGAGTTTGTGCCCATTGGGTCAAACTGAAATATTGATTGTTTTATATTTAAAATAATCATAATTTAAAAGAAAAAAACATTAGAGGGACTTTTTAACTGCCGCCTTTCCGCTCAATAGTATTTAATAACATATTTTTTGCTGTCAGAAACTAATGTCTCTCTATTTATCTTTGCTATATAAGCAATGGGGACATTTAATAACTGTAAAGGTCAGCAGTATACCTTCATGCTGCACCACTGCCGTACGCATGAGACGAAAATGAGTAAAACCAATATGTCTGAAAACGGAGGAATTCCTTTTTTTTCCTTTAGAAATTATAGTTTCATTTCAAGTAAAGAGCTAAAAGGCATAAAAACTGTGTGACAATCTTCTTATTGTCTCAAGTAGGGCAAAACTAAAAAGCAGTGGACAACTGAGCAGTCGTGAAAAAAAGTAAAGCAGTCAGGATAGGAGTGTTACAATGTCTGGACCTTGGACTCGGCTGGAAAAGTAATTGCGAAGCGAGGTTCTGGTCAATGTAAAACGTATTCAGCAGCAGCCCTGTTCAATCTCACATTTCTGTGGTGATCAAGTGGAGTTAGCAGCGTGGGCCGCCACAGGCAGCGGACCGGGATCTGGTTGATCTGCCAGCTTTAATGTGGGTCTGCAAAAACAGGGCACCGAATTGTTTTCAGACAAAAATTTGCGATTATCCTCCGAGCTGACGGCGAAACGTGTAGGATGTCGTGTTTTCTTCCACGCGGCTCATTTTATTAATATCCGTCCCGACTTGCGGCCTTTTACGAGCGAACTGAGACAAAAAAAAACAAAAGGGGAGGAGGAGAGAGTCTGCCCATTTTTACCAACTCGTACCGCTTTTATAGTTTTGGTCATTTCTTAGAAGGAGCCTGTCACCGAAGATGCTTCGATTATAACTCACCAGGGGAGTGAAGCTAGACACAAGTTACTGATATTTAAACATTTATTAGCCAATATGTCGCTGCTGTAAATATAGGACTTTACTTTAAAGTGTGTTTTATCTTTCAAATCACACGGTTGTTGTGGTTTGGTTTCTGTTTCAGGTGTTAATAAATCATTTATTAACGGTAATCTGATAAATGTCTTCTGATGAATTGCTACTAACTCACCCCCAGACCTTAAAGAGGCAGTTTTATGCAAAACTGATGTTGTTTGGGCTTTATGTCATGTTATCCCCTCATCATAAATATACCTGGATAGTTGCTTTGATTGTTGCTTGATTCCTTTATTCTCCCATGGCAACCATCCAGCTGTGCAAAACGCCTGGGTGGACCTGACACCTGGAGCTTCTAAGCTTTTGCCTCACAGAGCAGCCCTCACCCACTCAGCTCCTTCAGACTAGCAAGCGGCAATTAGCAAACACTGGGCGTAACTGCGCCTCAGCTGAGCTGATTATAGGAGCTGCTTCTCAATGCAACGCTGGTAAAAATGTTGCTAACGGGTTAATAGAGGCGCCATGTTGGAAATACTTCTTGAAGGCAGAGCTTCAGAAAGAACGGGAGTTTTTAAAGGGACAGAAGCCCAATTTTAAAGCGTTGAACTACAATTTTCTTTTAAGACGTATTTGATATATATGGTATTTTCATAACAACTGAAAGCAACATAGTTACTTGATTGTTACTTGATAAAATGGCACTATGTGCCTGGAAAATAATGAAACAACGCCAGAGTATGGTGCTTCCGATCACCTGCTTCACCTCTGCTGAAGACGTTCACTTTACAGTGAGTCTTTTTGCTTGCAAGACAATTTGCTGGCTGCTCTGACAATCTCTGATGATTTAGATGGGTCTGGACTTTATGTGCGTGCGTCAATATGAGTTGTTGCTCGATAAAATGTCAGGTAGTTTCTAACGCCGCTTGATGGATGAGCAAACCGATCGTTTCAGATCCACTCCCGAACCACTCTGCTTTTCGTGAAATAATGTTTTACCAAAATAAAACCTGATGAGACACTAATGAACAGCCGGAGATGTTGTGCTCGTCGGGTTTTCTTGTCTTTTCTCATTTCGGTGAAAACAACGTTGAGGTAATGTTTCCGGGTTCTTCTGGTTTCGCTTCATCATAAAATCTTTATTGTAAAATAAACAAGGCGGGATTTCTCAGGTCTCTGTTCGGGTTGCTGAGCTTCCAATGCATCAGTGAAAATCGCTTTGTGCAGTAAAACCCTTCTGGTTATGGGGCAGCAGTGTCTGTACCAATATAGAACGACTAAAAAGAATCGCAGCATATCTCATTTACTCTTTTACAATGCAGGTTATAGTCCTTGTAATAACTTCTTTTGTGCTCACCTTAAAATGAAAGAACTTTATATCGCAATATATCCTTCCCTTGAACGAGATCTGTTCGGAGCAAAAATTATTTAAGAGGAAAAACATTTGTCTTACTGTCGGACATGTTAAATTTTTAGAGCACTTATTGTAACAATGGAAGAACCTTGGGGACTTAGAGATTATTGATGATCGGTGGCACATTGTGGAGAGCAGGCGATGTAAAGCAGGTATGTGTGTGTTTAGCTCTGCAGCTAAACAGGGTTTACTGTTTGTTGAAAACAACTCTGATTGTGGGTATTACACTTTATTCTAGCTCTTAGTATGCTAACAGCGTTGGTGTAAGTGTTATTTCTCGTGTGTGTTTAAGATGCTTAAGACTTGCTCAACACAGAGCAACCTGGCTGTGACACGCTCAGTTGTCTGCTGGCGTCTAACGTCCCGTTTAGCTGAAGTGGCGAACTAAAGAAACATGTTAAAATGCCTCCAGAGCGTCTCGTGGTTCCTTTGACTTCATTTTGAAGCACCTGACCGGTACTGGAAATGGCTAACACCCGAGTCCTCTTCGAGCAGTAATGGCTCCCATGCCCTGCAGCATGGTGGCAAGCGTGACTTATTAGCGCTCAAGCGTGGCGCGTGTATGCAAATGAGCAGATCTGAAATGATCAGAGGTGTGTTCTGTGCACTCTGTTCAGCGCATGGACATTCTGCATGTTTAGGTGTTGAATAACACTGTGTTCACTGGACACATCTGTGCCAGAGCTGTAAGAGATATTCTTGGTACACAATGTTTGGTACTGTACCTTTATTTGACACCCATGCAGGCTTTTAATTAATTAATTAATTTTTTTTTTTAAATGTTTGATTCTCTCTCATGCTACCATCACACTGCAGCATATAAACATTTGTCCCAAAAACATAACTTTCTTAACACTGCGTTATTCACATCTTCATCACTGCATTAATCAACTCGAGGGCACATGTCGACGACATTCTCAGAAGAGTTTGTGGTCTGATATGGAAAAGAAATGTGTGAAACGACACAGTGACGTCCGTGGAGTCCACACATCTGATCTCAGCGCACATGCTCTATTCAAACATCAGAATCAACGCACAGACTTTACAGACGTCCTCTCGCTCAGCTCCACGCAGCACGTAGCGTAGACGACAAAACAGTGTGGCTGAAATTTTAACGCAAATAATTATCATAGATTCTTGTAATTAATTAGATATCTATTTACTAAAAGATCGATTTCCGTTTGTACGCGTACGTTGGAGCACGGGTCCTCATACTTTTACTCAGATTTTCCTTTTCTGTTTCTTTTTTTTTTTTTTTTTCCAACCTCCAGTCCATTTCTGAGCCGCGCAGCAAACATTTCAGAAGCCCTTGTGGAAAAGGTTTTCAGCGACCATCTCATTGCTCCATAAAATGAGATCCGTGTCCCATTTTGCACACAGGTTCCTATAGCTCCTTCCCCGCCACAGTGAGAGAAAATGGTCGAAAGGCTGGCGGATCACATCCATGGGCTACGGGTTCAATTACTTCAGTTGTCATGGAGCAATAAATGACAAATTAAGTGGCTGCCACCGAACACTGCTCGAAGGAGGCTCTGTCAGAATACTAATGTCAGCTGTGTCTGACAGTGGACAAAGACACAGGCGAAGCCAGGAGTTGTGGAAATGGAAAAACAGATGACAGCTTCTCTTCCAGGGCGATGTGCATTCTCCTCTCCTCGCTTTGGAGCGGGAGCAGCTCAGGCCTTCTCCGCTCGTCCGTTTCGGCACAGTGATGCCGGAGTAGCTACTCGAGATGAATTGCTCGTTATTTCAGGACACAACACACATCGAGCCGCGTGTTCGGCTCCATCCGTTTGGACAATCTCTGTCATGTTGCATTCCTCTCAGATCTCGGCGCACAGTGACAGGCGTTGCGCGTCTGTGAATGACGGCGTGTTCACAGAGAGTTTAGACGCTGGCTAACCGGTGGTCGCTCTCGTGTGCCTGTTCTCATCGGGCGGAAAATCTCTGCGCGGAACCCGATGGCCGCGTCGTCCGGCCGAGACGGCTCTAACATTTTCCCGCTGTCGTGTTCCTCGCGCCGGTGGACCCGGCCTCACGCCGCATGAAATGCCACATCATTTCTAAATCTGTCATTTGAACCGGGCGGGGTCGCTAGTCTGGTCAAGCTCATCTTCCCGTCGTTGGACTTGAAAAATCCGGAGTGAAACAGAGGCTGTGTCCCCGCCCCCCTCCCGGTCACTGCGGGCATTTCTCTCCGGGCAGGATGAGAGAAACCGGCAGAGATGTTGTGAGGGTTATGAGAGCAGAGGATTGATAGTCTCCACTCAAACCTCTCCATCTTTATTAGTACAAGGAGATGGGAATAAATGAGGCCTTAACTGCGCTTTATTTTGCCGGCTGAGCTCCACACAGACGCCTCCCACCATCCTGTGTCTCCACAAACGGATGCCGACCAAATTGGTAACGGGTGTGTCTTATTTTTATGTTAATGACGTTCGATAGCTGCCCCAGAGCATTTTCAGCTGTTGGCAGCCTCCAGGGTTCAGGCCATCAGAAAGGCTGGGACAAAAAAGACGAAAAAAGAGTTTAAAGTGAGATTTGATGGGTTTCTGTTTAAAGCGTCTTAAATTGATCCAACTCAGCTGCATTTGGAGCAGCGTCTTAAAGGAACAGTTGTTGTTTAAGACGCTTTGAGCAGCCAACTCCTTACCCGCACTAAATAACTCTTAGTGTCGCTTTAATAAAATAGATTAGTGTTAATCAAAACAGCTGGTCAGAACAGGGCCAAACTCAAAGTGAGTGTCTGAAACGGTAAATCAACTCCAACCTTTAAAATGTCTCCGTGGCTCATGCAGACAGTAATTTATAAACCTCTAAGCCACGGCCATGTTTGCGTTAGTTTGTGATCTGTAATATGACCGTTCCTTTTGAAACGTGAAGCCCAAAAAGTCCAAATGTTAGTGGTGGATTTGGAAGTGGCTCACCAAGCAGGGCGCCGTAACCTCAGAGGTTAAAAAAACAAACAAAACAAAACCAAATGTCTCTATTTTAGGGTTCTGTTCTATGCTGTAAACAGTTTAGCAGAGTTTCTAAGTTATTTGGACTGCATTTGTCACAGGTGACAAACTCTGAAGCTCAAGAGGTGCACGTTTTAAACGTTTTCCTGATCCAGCACACATGAAATGAACGAATGGTTCGTTAGCAGGCTTCTGCAGGGCTTGTTGCCATGGCGAGGAGGTATTTCAGCCTCTGTTGGGGCAAAGACAAATCTAAGACGAGTGTGACGCTGGCTGTCGAGAAGTGGACAATGCCTTTTTTTTATACGAAAGAGATATTCGTCAAAGCAAAGTTTGAAATGCATTAGTCCTCTGTTATATTTCTGAAAACACCAATATGAGAATTTTCCACTCCGTTTTTGTCACATTTATACCACTTTGGAGTGAGACAAATTACAATGCATAGGTGTGTTGAGCGTGGGCTGAGCTGTTCTGCTGTGATTCTTTTAAAATTACCTTTAATTTATGATAGATCTATTCTATTCTATTGATTATAATCCAATCCAGAGATCCTTTCCGTGACTTTGTTACCTCTGGAAAAAAAAAAAAATCCCTAGTCAGATACGTAACTGTGTAAGACTGCCACGATGTTCACCGCAAATAATCACATGCAGTCAAGTTTCAATAAGCTCACATTACCGTTTTATAAATGATTATTTTTTTTTTATTAGCCTGATGTTATGTTCTAATCTTAAATGTATGCGTTCATTAACAGAAAGTAGCAGAATAAACAGAAATAAGGGCTTAAAAACCCCTGCGCATATTTAATCGTTAATTTAACTTTCTCGATGAACTTAGTTACTGAAATAACTAAGTTCTAATTGGTTGAATGTCTGCCCGTCTATTTTAAAGCCCGTCTAATTGAAATTGGCCGATGGCCCTAAAATAAACGAAGACTGACTTGCAGTACTTTTTTCACGTAGTTTGTTCTAACATGAATAATTTTTATTTGCGTCGTTATTCACAGTCTATTGGTTTACAGCTGCATTAAAATGAACACACATATATTTATATATATATATATATATATATATATATATATATATATATATATATATAACAGAAACTCCAAGTTGCGATTTAAAGGCTTAAAGCTATACCAACAAATCTGTCTCCAGTTCTGCCTGCATGCCGTCTAGTCAGTGTCGTGGATAAACCTCGGGGGATCCCACTGGAGTGCAGGACATTTCTGTGTTACACTGATCACTCAGCTTAGTGAATTAACAGCAATCCCTTAACTTGCTTGTTGTTTACTTCCCAGTGTTAGCGCGACCGAAACCTTCCTGAACCACTTGATCATGTAATTAATTACATTTTACTGCCTCCGGTCCTCCGGGGCAGAAAGAACAGATGCAGGGCTGCGCTTTTGTGCAACATAGTTTTGTACAGTGTTACAGTGGAAGGGGGAAGAAAAAAAAAGAGGAGACAAACTGCGCCAACATTATCAGCAAACCGCGCTCCTTCAGCTTTATCGGTGCATTTAAATGCATGCAGCTCAGAAAACATGGAGGCTGGTGACCTCTGCTCCGCGGCTCCGGCGCTCGCTTTCCTTGCGTGATTTTTATTTATTTTATTTTTTTTTTCCTGCTCGTTCTGCAGCCCGTTCCAAAGAGCCCACAGTCTAACTGAGTCATGCTGCAGCAGTTCTTTTTTTTTTCTTTTTTTTCTTTTTGTCAGAGAAAGTAAATGTTTGCAGTGGGGCTGTGAACTCGCAGTCGCCAAGGTGACTTTCAGGAGGGGAAACCTGTCAGGCTCGCCAAGGTGACAGCTGAGCGCGTGAGGCGCGCCACGCGCACGGAGAAGGAACGCAGCGAAATCAAAGAGGGCATCGCGCGGATGAGATCCATTCATCTTAATAAAGTGGACCATCAAAGTGATGTGGCTGCAGAGCTGCTAGTTAGGCAGGCAAAGAGATCCTGGAAGACACAGAGACAAAGAGGAAGAGAGAGGCAGAAGCAAACATGTGGGAAAGGCTTTCCAGCTGAAAACCAAGTCTCCTTTTTTTTCCCCCCCAGCATCAGTCATTCCTTTGAACAGAACACCACCTGTCTGTATCTGTGTGCAAAAATTCATACGAGTGCTGCAAAACATTTTAATTGAAAACAGTAAGGGAAAAAAGAAATTCCCCACCTGGCAGAACAGTAAATCTTTAAAGCAAAAAAAAAATATATATATATATATATATAAATATATATATGTATTCTGCCTCGGTTTCACACAGATGACTGTTTTTGCGACTCAACATCATCGTGAGTTGGCACGCTTTAACACAACGATTCAAAGGGCAGTCGCATCAGAGCCACATCTTCCAAACCCGGTCGTTCTCGCAGGGAGCAAGCGTTTTGTCATATGTTCTGTTCTCAGTAAATCCAGGGAAGGTAACCTGAGTAAAAACACAGAAAGACACCAGAGACGTTTTGACACCTTCTGTTGGAAACAACGGCGAAGTGCCGTGAAGGTTTTCTCTCAGAAGATCAGCAGGGCGAGAGCCGCGTTGTGGACCCTTGGGCCGCACACACAGCTGTTGAGAGAATACATACATGATGCACACACACACACACATTTATATATATATATATATATATATATATATATATCTACTGAGTCCTGCGACGTAACGCCATAGAGTCAACGGCAGCGATATATTGATAGTTTTCTCCTCTTCTCAGCAATCACTTATTAATAATTGCAAAATAAACATTAAGCCTAAAACCATACCACTGCAACAGGCTGAATGTTCTGCTTTTTTGTGGGAAATATTTGCGTTTTTTTTTTTTGTTTGTTTGTTTGTTTGTTTCGTTGTTGTCAGTTGCTATGGTAGCGAGCCTTCTCGTGGCTGCGCTGATACAGAGGGCAAGAAAGACGTGTAACGGTTTTTCCCTTTGCCGTGGAGCACAGCACAAAGTTAATATCTACATGTCCAAGTCTGATTGAGTTAACGGAGTTATTCTAACGCGGCTATGGATGTGACAGAATAGTCTTTTTGCCCTCCAGTCTTTTTGCCCTCCAGTTTTATTCGCATGGGCCAAATTTTCCTATGCAAACAATCAGATAAGCGGTTGAAAACTCAGCCTCTGAGTAACTTCCAACATGATGTGTTCCACTCAGCAAACTGAGTTACTGGATTCAATAAACTTCCCAATAATATTCAGATTTTTTATTTTATTTTTCAGTGCGACTGGATGTGAAGTGCATAAAAGACGCCCACAAGATCCAGGCCTGTTTGTGCTCCCATTGGTGAGATAACCACCATGTGCTGCAGCGGCAGCTTACACGGCTGAAAAAACATGATCCGGAGAAACTGTTATGACTCATGGTGAATGTTTGTGTTTTATTAAAAAAAAAAAAAAAAAAAAAAAAAAAACTAG
Source organism: Poeciliopsis turrubarensis (assembly GCA_010277015.1). Taxonomy (NCBI): domain Eukaryota; kingdom Metazoa; phylum Chordata; class Actinopteri; order Cyprinodontiformes; family Poeciliidae; genus Poeciliopsis; species Poeciliopsis turrubarensis. The sequence goes on from VMRN01000034.1 coordinate 1,154,757, forward strand.
ACATGCTTCCAATTTTAACTAAAGAAATCAGTGTTAACAGACGTTTAGATAATTAATCTTCATTAACAGTATATGATATTTAAGAGTAATAGCTATGAAACTAAATGATATACAGGTTTTGTCTGAAGGGGCTGTCCAAAGTCTGGTTCAGGGGCCATTTGGAGCCCGAGGAATGATTTTCTGTGGCCTCTTGCACAAGCAGAAAAAATTTTAAAAAGTTCACTATTAAGCATTTTCAAGCAAAATAAAAGTCTTTTTAAAATTAAAAATGGTTTCTATCTTTTCTTGTTGCCTAGCAAAGACTTAGCAACAAAGCAAAAATGTTGTAAACTGCGTGTCTTTCTTCTCAGCCGGGCATAATGCTGCACAACCACTGTTTGGGGGGGAAAAAAAAAAAAAAAAAAAAAACAACAACAAAAAAACGTTTTAGCTTTTGAATGCAGAAACGGAAGAGAACTAAAGTGTCGCCGACTTGTGTAGTTAATAGCAGTTCCAAGCTGGTTTTCCAGCTTGGAAAATGCAATGAAGTCAACTCAGGTGTGACATCATTTCCAGATCTGAGCTCCAGCTTCTGTGACAAATCAAATGGAGCATTGGAAGCCATAATCTTCCCAAACTGCAGACTTTAATCATACTGCCACACGGGCTCTCGGTGCTGTTTTGTTTCGCCGTTTCATCATGCGCAACCTCCTAAAAACTCCACAGGGGAATCTGGAGTAGCGCACTTTGGTTCTGCATGTAAGCACTGCATCGGTGCGGGTTCTTAGCAACGCTGCATTCGTTCAATACCCATACTGGTGAAACCAAAGGTCTCTACTGAAAATATTCTGTATGAACTCTTGCACCATTAAACCCCCGAATAAGATTGTGGCATCAATATATCGTCCAGAACGTCCTTTACTTTTATTAGAAAATATATTATGCGTGTAGAAGCTAATATAGCTTAGTTCAAGGAAACATTTAGAAGAAACGGAAAGTTCTTTTTCTTTTTAATTGTAAAACTTGAAACCCCAAACTGGCAGCAATGCAAGTCACATCACTTGGGATTTATTCGCTTTTGGTCAAATGCCTCCGGAGCCACAAAAGGTTTCCTAAACTTTCTCCTTTTCTTGTGGCTAAGTCCATCCAAAGACCAGGATACTCACTTTGATGTGTAAAATGTGTCGGCGGATGTCTTCCTTCAGCTAAAAGCAAGAGCGGGGAGAACATGAGCCGAATGCGATGCTGCGAACATCCAAGGCCGAGCGATATCCCCTCTAAAATGTTTTTCACTACTTCGGTGCACAGTCACACACACTGAGCAGGTGAAGACAGTTTAATGACAGTGCAATTATCCACTGTTATGGGGGTGAAGCTTCATGTAAGGACAGCATGATTAAAGCTGCTGCTTGTATACTCGGCCTTGAAGGGAAGCGACATGCTCGGGACCAGTGACTGTGAAATGAAACCAAAACAATTGATCTTGAAGATGCCAGCCCGGGACCGGTGAGAGTGGAGCAACACAGTCCCTCTGCTTGACAGGGAGAAGAATGACAAGATAATGCGATTCCGCGCCGCAGCAACTGTGTCAGAGCGCCGGCTTCACGCCATTTCGCTTGAGTTGCATTAATATCCTTCTGCAATTCTCACATCTCATCGCCGTCGATGAGTCTTTGCCGCCGCGTCTTGTCCTCAAACCTCAGCCCAGCTATTGTGTTCCCCCCCCACCCCCAGTCCTCCCACGGCGAAGATTGTTCCCTCCGTGGAAATATCACACCAGGCCAACAGCTGGCCGCGGTTAATCTCTTGTCGCCTCCCGGTTTCGCTCACATCAGTACCGGACAAGTCTGTTCAGGATCTCAGACAGATGGCTGTCCTCTGGGCCTCTTTGAGGAAAGGAACAAACAAAACTGAACTAAGATTGGGGTTTTTTTTTTTTTTTTTTTTTTCTTGTGTGTCGAAGAATTTGCACACATTGAGAGAAGCAGAGAAGTCAGAACCGGGCTGTAAATTCTGCTCAGTTTCAGTGTTTAATGTCAGTGGGTGTTCACAAAGTGACGCAGTACATAAACTATCGGCTGCTGTACACAGACGCACACACAAATGTGAAATGGCGTGCGCACGCACACACACACACACGCACACACACACGCACACACACAGTGTTCCACTGTATTAAGAGTTAGACGTACAACCCATTCTGTAGAGTTATCACCATGGAAACTGGACAGGAGTGAAAAGCCTGTACGATGGTGGATGGAACAATGGCAACACAACATCTCAGGTCCTACAGCAGATCGTGACATTTCTCGAAAATGTGTTACCGCGCTGCATAAACACTGTGTGAACTTGTCTGCGGCGCATAAACGTGCAACAGTTGCCTGTCTTCATTCATGTGAAGCACTTTCATCAAGGCTGAGTCAGTGCAGCTCAACTGGAGTTGGGAGACGGAGTAAGAACAGCAGTACAGTAAAGGCAAACCTGACAGGGATTTTCAAAGAAAATGCGTCAGCTCTCTACCGGCTCTCTTGTTTGCCTTGAGTCAAGTAGTTGCATAATCAATGCTTCATGGTCAACTTTCTAAGTGTTTGGCATTCTCAAATTATTGGAACCTTGTGTTGGCCAATGGAAAACTGCTGTTAAAAACATGTTGCCTAATCAAACCACTTTGCTTTTGAGCCATGCAGGCTTTCGGTCGACATCAACGGCCATCGTGTTTACAGCCATTTCAGCCTCTTGTCCTCCCCTTTGCTTCGTCCAGACAGTCGGGATCCTTGTCTATTGAGGAACAACGGCCTGCTGGAGGTGTGGACTCTGTAGAAGTTTTGAACGATTGGATTTCGTTTCACCCGATTGTCAGTGTTTGGCCGTGATGTAAACGATGCGGCAACTTGATTACGAAGGAAGCTAGGCTACGAAGCTCATCAAAACGTTGTGTTTTCCGTAAACAACCATCTCCCACTATGAAAACAGACGCGTATCTTTGTCAGCAATAAAATGTCTTGCACATTCCTCTTGCTCCAAGTCCTACTGCTCAGTATTTGGAAGGGCTGAATGGCTTTGTTCACACCCTCGGCTGCCGTTGGCAAGCTGCAGCCACAGGCAGACTGCAGTTCTAAAATGACACAGAAACAACTCAGCGTTATTGTTCACAATTCCACTTCCTGTTCACTGCTTTCGTTTCTACGAACCACAGTTAGACATCAACGTCTTCATGCTCAACAACTTTTTGACATTTACTTTTGAGCCACATTTTCACTTCGCAGGCCATGACGACGTCCCGACTGAGCACCGTGAACTCGGTGACCTTCCTGGAGAGACCAGCTGGAGGCAGTTCAGAACTCATGACATGGCACATTACCCTATAATCAATTTCAGCTCCAAGCAACATAATTATCAAAAAATTTGATTTTTTTTTTTTTTTACATAATTACTTTGTTGGCGCTGTTTTGCAGTCTTGTTTTGAAAACTCTTTGAAGGATGGCAGAGAGAGGAGAGGGGAGCAGCAGTCGTATGACAGGTGAGTATCGACAGACTCGTACGCAAAATGTCCTGTGGCGACTTTTACCAAAACACCCGAAGATATGAAATGGCAACGGAGCAAAATGAAGAACCTGGTACCGCGGTGGCGAAAGAAAAAAAATGATTAAGTCATTTAATTTGTTTGGCAACTCTTCAGACTCCAAGACACAGATGCTGATCAAACACACAGGATTTGGAAGATAATGACGTCTCCACTGCTTGTTGCACAATTAGCTGTTCAGGTCATCTGGATCGACCTTTAAGTTGCTAATTAGGAAGTGACTGAAATGTATGGGATGTGTTTCAGTAGCGGCACTAAACTGTGAACAGTTCACAGTTGAAAGAACTTATTTATTGTCAGTTGTGCAAAAATCTTTATGTTCTTATAGGATTTATCATATGCCAATGCTTTTAATGTAGCTACTGGAGTTCACTGCCATGTTTCCCCCTAGAATATTTGCCTTTATTTTGGATCGTGCAGCCGACATCTGGATGAGTACTTATGTTACGTTTTGGAAATTTTCAACTGGAACATGTTTGAAGGCAATTCGTGGTCCTTCTGCTGCATTGGTTATCTTTCCTTTTCCAAACTTAATGAGTCATTATTTTAAATTATAGTCATTTCAAAACAATTATTAAGGCTTTATTCCACAATCGAGCGGCCTTATTATCCTGCAAGAAGAAGATGGAAATACTATGGTCGTAAAGGGACGGATATAATCAGCCATAATAATCAAGCTGTGGAGTTTCTATTGGCGCTAAGGGCCCCAAATCGTGCCGAGAAAATCTTCCCTGCGCTGTTGTTGCCCCACCAACCTGAACCACTGAACAACGGATTGTTTTGACCTGACAAATACAGACAAACGCGTAAGCTTTAACATTAAATTGAAATCTGCACTACTGTTGGTATTTCACGTTTTTGTTATCGTACCTGCTGACCAGTGACGGCACCCCGTCTTGCACATTCGGATCAATTTTATTTTCCTGCCTGGCGCCAGATCACAGAAGCCACTTGCGGTTCTGTTTTCTGTCATAGAGGTTTAAACTTTGTCCTTTGGTTGAGCAAACTTAATGAACTAAATGTAATATATCTGTTTCCAAGGGTGACATGCAATTGTTGTTACACGGTGGCGCATTTACACTGGGGCTCCTCGCTGTATCACCCACATCCGAGTTCCTCCGTGCTGCACCAGCGGGCGCCGGGCTCATGTCGGGTTACTGAGACACGATTTTAAAAAGGTACAGTTTCAAACCACTCGCGTTTTTCTGCCAGACCGTCTCTGCAGTTTAAAGTCAATTTAGTGAGACGTCGGAGAAAGCTTTGGAGGGAGCATAGTTTGATCTGGCTTTATGGAACAGAATTGGACTGCTGCCCCTCCTTTGCTTGTTTTCATGCCCTCCCACTGACTCCTACACGTCTTTTGCTTGCAAGCAAAAGACAATAATTTAATGTTCATAATTATTCGAATCATAATAATGCCATATTTCTCAAATGTCTAAAGCATATTCAGAGATAGAAGAAAATCAATATGGAAGTGACATATTTGCTTGAGAAAAAGATGAATCTTCTTTGTTCTCCCAGTTCTCCCAGTACTGACTGCAGAAACACGGCACTCAGTCAGAAGCAACCAATCAGATCCAGAAGGAGAGTCTTAGGGCTGTCAGTCACGCTCAGGCTAGCTATTCCTGTAAACGACAGTGATTGACAGCGCCAAGACCCTCCCCCGGGCTCTGATTGGTTGTTTTAGTTTTGGGGCGGTGCATGTCTAAAGATGACAGGAGGAGCACTGGGAGGAGGTGGGCGAGTGTTTCAAGGGTTATCCGTCTCGTGCCACAGTGTCACCACATATTTGTGTAAAAGTTAGATATTACAGCTTCAACTGACACTAACTTTAAGTTTATTATGTTACCTATCATTGAAATACTTAGTATCTTCAAATGAAAAAAAAAAAGCTTTTGAAATCGTCTTGAGTACATAAATCAAAATGACTGTAAACGTTCACGTTCTCTATCTAGTGCCTACGCATCGGAATAAAAAAAGACCATTACTATTAGCAGCAATTAGTTCATTTCCTTTTACATTCTTAGATATTAAAGTATAATACCGCAAAACGATGGTTCAGTTTTTTTTACATTTTTTGGGAACTAAATCGTAAAGCTGCGAACAAACATTTAAACAAACACTTAAATGCCCGGTGAAAAATTTCCCCCCACGGAGACAAAAGCACGCCCTCACCTGACTCCTGTCTGGATGCGAAGCAGTCACTCTGCGCCTGCTCGCCTCCTCCGCCGTCTCTGCAGCCTGCGTCAGGTTCAAAATCTCTTGACGCCGCCGGGAAAAACCCGAGAGACCCTGCAGGGGGGTTTAAGCACCGGCAGCAAAAGAGCAGCAGAGGCCACGGAGAATTCATGCAGAAGTAAAATTATAAAAGTAAATTATACATTTCGAGTCAATTTTAAACATATGACCTCGCAATTCCCGCTTACATAATCCAGGGGCCACGAAGGTTATAAGGCAGAAAGCTGTCTTTTCGGATTATTGAATTAAGGTGAAGCGTGCCACTATAATTCAACCTGCCCTATTCAAATGGGCAAGTTGAGTCGTGAAAAATGCCCATTGTGTTGTCCAGTGGGCAGGTTAGCAAAAATAAACCACAGTGGAAGCTTGGCAGTCAAAAATCAAGCAGTTTGGCAAATTAGTGTTTTTTTTTTCTTTTTTTGCTGGAGCTGTGAGGGGGCAACGAATATTCGTTAATTGGGTTCTGAAGCAACCGTTCCGATAGTCTAACCGAAACCAACTAGTTAAATACAGGACGTCACTCAGATGATCAGGATGCAGAACTTTCTGTGCGGCACTTCTTTTCCAAGTATAGCAACCGGAGGATAAAAGCAACAGAAACAGTTTGCGGAGGACTAATTACCTGCCTGACGCGCAGGTTTGGTGTTTCTCAGGGTTTTCCATGATAAGCAGTTTGCTTATTTTGCTCAGATTCCTCAAGCCGCTTCTCACTAACAATGGCAAGAGGGACCAGAGCAGAGGAGAGGAGGCGAGAGGAAGCAATGATTTCGAGAAATAAATGAAACCGGTTGGCAACGTTAGTTGCATCGCTTGAGTCGGATAGCTGCAGCGGCCACCAGCTCATCTCACTCAACGCTTTTGTTTTTTTTTTGTTTTTTTTTAACTAAACCCAAACTTCTTTCTCCTTTGCGTTTGTACAGGCGGCAGCAGTCCTCCCTAAATCAGCCTCCAGCCAGAGCTTTTTGTCTTATCCTTCTATGTTACCGTTAGCATCGACCGAGCGCGTCCGTAATGGCAAACCGTCAAACAACTCTCGCTTCCCTGAAAGCATCCAGCTGCACTCCAGCAGGTTTCCCCGCAGAGTTCAGGTGTTTCCAGTGTGAGCCGGCCAGCAGAGTCGGACGCCTTGAATGGCCGTAAAATCTTCTGTTTCGCCCGTCACCCGTGGAGCAGCCGTCTGCGATCCCCCTTAACAAAAGGTGATTACATATGTTGGCCTCATCCTACTGAACACACACACACACACACACACACACACACACACGCACACACACACACACACACACACACCTCTGTCGGCTTAATTGAATGATTTATCTGCGATTTGGAACATTAGGTCGGCGTCTCATCTGGACCAAACAAGGCTGATAAACTGCAGGGTTCCGTTAAACAGTGAAATAGCTCGGACATGGGGTAGCGATTCCTTTTAAATCTTTTTTATTTTATTTTATTTTTTACGGTCGAACTGACAGCACACCACGCCACTCTGCAAAATAAATAAATAAATAAATACATCTTTCCCTGCTCCCTCTTGATATTTCGCTTGTCCAGGCAAAACCTTTTCATAACCATTAACATTAACATTTTGAGTCTTTCTGAAGATTTTCAGTTTTTCCAGCCCCTATGTCCATTTCAGTCATCTTAATTATCTCCACTTTCTTGAGAATTGTTTTAAGCTGTTTGCTTGTCGGTCAAGATCCTGCCGCAAGTGGTGAACCGGCGCTGCGTCCGCACATTAGGGGCCTTGATACGCGCAAAGTTTGTTCCACTTTTGAGTAGATCTACAGATGTACAGATCTACAGGAAACCTTTAAACACTCACACATTTATTCCAGGACAGGAAAACGTAGAGAACGCCCAAATGAAGAAGAACCAGGGAAGCTGTTCTTAAAGCCACTTTAATGAATGTGTTCACAAAGCTTTTATTTTGTATCTGTTCAGAACATTTTTTTCCCCAAAAAAGTTTTTTTTATTTATTTATTTTTTTCACCCACATCAACGGAAAAGTCCAGGAGTTTATAAAAACCCAGCATTATTTTAAGATTCTTTGCTTACCATTACGCTTCAAAACAAAGTCATTCCAAGCTTGGTAGAGACGCATAATCAGGATGGACATTAATTTGGTTGGATTTCAAATTCTGAATCTGCGCGGGGCCAAGAAATGTCACAGCAAAACTAACTTACAAGTAACTTTTCAGCAAGATACAGAAGCTTGTTTTAATATTTGCTTAATATTATTTCACTTATGGGAAGGGAAGAACGTGACTTGATTTGCCAGTCGTTCTATTTTTTACAGCAATATTAAGGAATTAAGACAGCGGACGCTCTCTGGAGACAAGAGGTTCGTATTGCGAGTTGTGCGTCGCTATGGTAACCGTACCTTTTTTTTTTTTTTTTTTTTTTTTTTTGCTCTGAAACAATAATCTGGAATACAAACCAACCATATGACTCTTGGCTGCAATCTGCATAAAAATAATATTAATAGTAGTGGTAAAAAAAAAAAAAAAGAAAAATTACAATGAAACCAGAGGATTAAGCGCTGACCCTTCCTTGAACCACACGCTGTTTCAAGAAAGACTCAAGGGGTCATCCTGAAGCGCCTCGGATCATCCTCCCGGGTCAGGGCAGATGGCGTCCCTGGAGCATTGAGATTTTTGAAAGCCGTAACAGTAACATTAATGATAATAATGACAAAGTGCTTATGAAAACTACAACAACAAAAAAAGCACCTCAATAATGACAGGGAGCGGGCGAACTCATCCACGCGTCTCATCAGTTGTGTCAGTGATTCAGAATCGAAATGGATTATTTTGGGCCTGCAGTAATTGGACCCCAGTAGAACGCATGTTGCAGAATGAAAGCAGCTTCATGTTTGTGGGTGTCTGTCTGTTGTGCATTAATTAACAATGAACCTGCGCGTACATTTTAACGGCCGTCCCACTGTGCCAAACGTGTAGTTTCCAAGTAAACACCCCTGACCTTATGGGGAACATATTTTATTTCATTAGTTTTTTTGTTTTTTTTTTATACTTTTTCATTTTCCCGGAACAGAGCTTTTTAGTGGCTGCGTTTGACAGGCAGCAGGTCGTAGCGCGTGAGGACAGATGCGCGCGGGGAAAAGGTGTGTGGGAGTGTAAAGGGAGAGGGAAGCAGTCGGCGAGAGAGAATGAGCCAAACAATAAATCGCGCGTCAGCGCCGAGTGCAACATCTATATTTCCTGGCATCCATATTCGGGTTACCTGCATCTGCACAGATCAGAAAAGACCACGCAGTGACTCACACACTGTCCGTCTAGTGAATAACAGCAAATCCGAGCCTGCATCGCCAACATTGATGAGCAGAAAATGGGATGAGCAGCATTAGGAGGAGATAAATCCCCCACATCTGAAGGATTATGGTTATTTTGACAAATCTGGAATGCTTTTCAAATAGAAATGTAATTACATGGCGAATATTAAAGTCAGCAAAAGATGATCTTTCGGAAATTTCACCGCACACTGTATTAATTCGCGCAGCTTTCGACTTTGCGGTTTCTTTTTTCTCACTGAACTGAGAACCTCTAAGAAGAGGGAAAACATCCTGCCGTCTCGTGTGACTCATGCTGTGTGAGTTATTGAATATTATCTTGAGAAAGGATTGCCTCTTCGCCCCGTTCACTTCGCCAGATTGCTTGATATTGACGATGAGGCGTTTGATTATTGATCAGATTGTCTGTTTTGTTGTTTATTTTGGACTCTGTTTTCAAGTTGAAAACAGAGTCCATGACCTGTTTGGCCTCCTGGATGCTGAAAATGAAGGCTGCGGTACGAGCAGGCGATGGGGAACGGATCGTCCGACGTTTCTGTGGAATCTCACATACTGTAATTTTGTTTTTACATCATGCATCCATAACATGTTGGCAGACAAGAGGAAGACTGAGCATGTCATGGAAAGTTGTTTTGTTGTTTCAATGCTTGGTTTGAACATTTTGTCTGGCTTTTGAAAATCCACGCAGGAGTTTTCATGTCTAAGTGTCCGACACAATCAGTAAAGTATACCAGCATTCGTATACATTTTTCAATAGCCTGTATATTTATTTATCTGTTTGTCGCTGCTGTTTTTATTTTATTTTCACATTTTTAGGATGATTATGCTTCACCCTACCAGTACTATTATTTTTTTCTCTTAAAGAATCTCAAGAAGCCAAATCTGTTGATCGGATTCTGCTTCTAAAATAAATTATTAATGATCCGTCACTGCAGGGAGGCAAAATAAAAATTAAAAAAAAAAAAACAAGTCGAAACATTTCAATGCTGTTCTTAATGCTTTATGCGTTGCAGCTTCGTTAGAATGCTTTTGTTTTTAATAGTTGTGCTCAGAACTGGTTTCATAATTCTGAAATTGTTTTCATTCAATCAAGAAGTTTGTTTCAGACGGCAAATGAATGAGACATTTTTTTCAAAATGAGAATATTTTTTTTTTTTTTTTTTACAATTAAAATGTTTTTTTTGGTTTTTTTAGCTTCTTCCGATGATTTCTTTCTGTCTTATGATCAACATTTTTCTGCTGGCCCACCGGTGTCACTCATGTCGATAAGTCAATCTGCACAGAAAGGTTCCCAAACTCAAAACGGACAAACCAGTTTTGGGTCCTGAAGGCCTCAGGAAAGGAATCAACTTTAAATTGGATCTTCCGGCACTTTCTTGCAATCTCCCACGGACACAGTTTGATGCCGAAGATGGCAATGAAGAAAACCTTAAGCCTTTTTCACAGCCCCAGACAAGCACACACTACCTGTGGGATCACAAGCCAGGGCCATTTACCTTCAATTGAAGTCGTGTTAGCCGAGGTGTTAAACGTGCATTCAGCTGACGGAGCCAGTTCAGCTCCACCAGGAAATACGCTTTTCTCTTTGCTTTGTCTGGGACATGTGATCGCAGCTCCAACCGGCGCAGATTGGAAAAGTCTAGGAAATCAAATACTTGGCCGGGATTAGGATGCGATATGTGTGTGTCGGGAGATGAAAATATGTGCAAGTGAAATGAACGTCTAAGTAAAATAGAAGGTAAAGGTAGTTTTATATAGTTGCTTCCCCAAGTGGAAACGTAGAGAAGCAGTAGAGTCACAAGTTTTTGTTGTTCTGATTGTGTGTCAGGCTTGGCTAAAAACGATCCACATCACAATTCGGATGTTGAACACAACGTTCAAATGTCTGCCAAACGTAGCCTCGACATTTATGCATCACTCAGATGTTTATTTAAAAAAAGTTATAAAAAATCTCTCTGTAAAGAGACTATCCACTTAATTCCCGCATAATAAAGTGACGATACGTCTTGAAAACGACTACGGCTGCATGTCACTTTGAAAAAAAACAAACATTAAAGTTGCAGCAATTCACTGGAAATTAAAAAAAGAGATAAAAAAAATAAATCCAAGACTGCAAAGTTGACTCTTAGTTGTCTTGGTGTTTGTTTGCTATGCTAGGACTAATCCCCTGATCTGCATTTCTCCCAGTCTGCGCCTCCCACAGGCTAAGAGGCAGGCCAGGGAGAGGAACAGTGACTCATAGATGTCTGTCATATATTGTTCAATCAATATTCAGCTGCACCTGGCATCATCGCTTCCGCCGCAGAAGGCAGCTTGTGTTTTCGACACGAGCTGCGTTTGAAACCTTGAAGAGGTTTCCGTTGCGTTCGGACGTGGAGCGGGATATTTTTGACAGCCGGTTTGTTTGAGAGGAATTGAGGAAGCCCTGCTCCTCAGGAACGACGTCTGCTCTGACTGGAGATTTCATGTGACTCAAAGCGCGCTTGCTTTGAGTCACATGAAAATCCATTAACGTTCTCAGGTGAACAATGGAAGAGGTGGTTGGCAGCCTTTATTTATTCTCCTCTCTCTCTCGATGAATGATTTAACTTCCAGAAATTCTCCTCCGAACTGATATCAAGAGCGAATCTCTGCAGTGAATCTTACTTGCTCTACTTAATGAAGCTTTACTGCCCACTTGTTATCAGCCTCATTCCTCAGTCTCTCTGCGCCAGGCGACAATCTCGAGGAGGAGGGTCGTGTGGCCATTCTGCATCCACGGGTGTGTTGCCTAGCACGCAGCCATGATAATAGAGGCCTGTCTGTGCTGCAACGTTGACCACTGAGTGAATTATCCAGCTGACAGGGAGCAGCCGCGGCGCTCGGGCGGAGGATGTTGTTAATATGCCAATGAGAGCTCACATCTCCTGTGCGAGTCTGAGGCTCGACGCGGCCGCCTGTCGCCTAATTGGGAATCGTTTAGCGGCGGCTTGACCGACATTCTCAACATCGGCGGGACCACCCAGGTGGACGCTTTCGTTAGCAATCAGAGGCTAACCGCTTGAAAATTACAATTAATTGGTGTGCGCCGCGTGTCAGCTGAAAAAAGTGGTCTGGGTGTCTGCAAAAAAAAAAAAAAACCCACTAACCTGACAATTAAGCGATGCTCATTTTCCATACAGGAAAAAAATGCTAAAAGAACCATATGACCATGTTGATGCTTGTCATCCTGCTCATTACTCAGGACAACAGCTGAATTCAGGTGTTTTTTGTTTGTTCAGCACCAAAAATCTGAAGGCTACAAAGAGACCTGGGACATGTGGCTCTCAAATGAGCATAAACCATCCAACAATCAGTTATGAGGAAGTATTGTAATTTGTGGACGCTCATCGCCAATAAGTGACACAAGAGATCAACAAGAGCATGTTGACAAGAGTGAGTAGTTCTGTAAACATTTAGAGCTTAACTTTATCTCTATGAAAGACTAAATCAGATTAGAAATCAGTTGATCAAAGAAATAATTCAGAGTAAGGTCCTGATTACAATCCAAATGCTAAACAGAGGAGTTTTGGCTTTATTATTTCAGCAACATCAACATCAGGTTTTATTCAGGACCTGCTGTGTTTTGTGTTTTTTTTTTTTTTTTTTTTTTTTGGTTTCCCCTCTGAAAATTCAGTTCAGTGTAAATAGGTCAAGCTAACAGTTAACAGAGTGAAGACGAGATCAGGCCGATGCCAGATGCCTCCTCTTTCACTCTGGACGGCGTCCAGCGACCCACTGAACAAGAACCGACGCAAGCGAGACTTACTCTCCAGCAGCTTCCGCGATCGACAGATTTGCTTTGTATTTACCCAATCTCGTGTTTCAAGACCAGATTGGCAGGAGATTTCCTGAGCCGAGGAGGGAAGAGCGACGGTCGCCGCTACCTGCAGAATCCGACTCCGTGGCGCATCCGGCTCGGAGTAAATCTGCTGGCAGTCGGCCAATCCGGGCGAGCCGGTGAGTCACCTCTTTAAGAGCTCCGAGCGTAACAGCCAGCTTCTCCCCAATATTCCTGATTAAACTTGAGCGCTCGCTCAGTTTTGTATGCCAAAAAGGCTTTTATTCCTCCTCTCCTCTAAGCTGAGACATGAAACTGATCCTGCTTCAAGTTTACTGCTTCTGCACTGCAGACGAGAGGCGGTGGGGAACGGGTCAGTAATCCCGCTCAATTTTTTTATTTTTTATTTTTTTTACAATACTGCAAAGGACACATTTTAAATGTTGCGGGTTTGTCTGTGTTAAGAGTTTGTCACACTTATAGGGGAAGACGACATAAAGTAATTGCTCTGACATTTTGTTATTTAGTCATCGGTGGATGCTGATGCCCACTGATGAGTAAGACGGGCCAGAACTTTTTGACACCTTTCTAAAGTAAATTCAGTGTGACACACAGCCAGGTGGAACCATCCTGCCAGACTCATTTCAAGTAGTTATGTTTCTAAATTAGAAGAACAGCCTGGTATAGTTGGAACAGAACAAAAGCATTTACAACTTTTTGAATTTTTTTTTTTTCTTTTCTCAAATACAAACTTGAGTGTGTTTTGTAAAGACGTTATTTAATAAGGCAATAGAAAGGTGGCAAGGCTGAATGCAGCAATATATATATATATATATATATATATATATATGTGTTGATCCAAAGGATTTCAAGGCGCCGTTTTGGTACTTTTGGTTCAGTAACAATGTGGCAGAGTGTTGCAGAAAGTTTCATTGCTCCACCTAATTTGCTGCTCCTCTGCCGGGCTCGCCGGCTCCAGTGTGCGTCGGAATCGTCATGGAGACGAGCAGAAGGCTGTTGGTTGTGGAAGACATAACAACCGGCCCGCTGTGTTCTCATCCCCATTATTTCTGCGGCCGTGCGGCGTGTCCTGGCAGCTCGGCTCTGTCACCTCGCAGGCGCCCGGAGCTTGGTCTAGTTGAACTTTGACCTCGCAGAGTTTGCAACAAACCGAGGCCTTCAGTCGAACGTGAAGCGGGAAGAATTTGTCATCTATGTACTTTTTAGCTCATGCCAGTCAAAGGCAGTAAACATGTTTGTTTTCTAACTCCATTGCAGGTCATCTGGCTAAACACTAAAGTGGCTGATCAATCAGTCGCCGATTGATTGAATGAATATAGACAAGCGCTCTGTGGTTTTATGGCTGACATCCCTTCAGGGATTCAAGTTTTTTCTTCAAACGTAGGACTTCCTGTTTTACTGGCTTTGTTCTGTTTGTGCTTGGAGAGGCGGACGCACTGCTCACGTCTTCGCTCCTATTCGTTTAGAGCTTTTCATGATTTGCTGCATTTGGTTTCATTTTCAGAATGGACTGATCACGTCAGCCTTAATGGGCCTCAAAGACCAGATCCAGGTGTGCAAGTTTTGAAAGTTATTCCACATCCACAGCCAAACAGACTTTAATACATTAATACACAAGTGAAAAAATGTTTGACGCTGTTTGTCTGTCATAATCGTGGCTGGATATTTGACTAGTTTTTGGTGGGGGAATCATTAGAGTTCCTGTAAATGAGTTGGTTTCCTGTCACTGACTGTGCTGCAGCTTCTTGGTTGACGAGAATCTGTCAGGGTCCTGAATGAGTTGGATCGAACGGTGTACATGCATGCGTACCGCGCGACGAACTTCCTGTCTATCATGAAGTTTTCATTTGATCAAATGATCAATAAGGCTAAACGCCTCATTCCAGTTTTTAATAACAGCTCATTTTAAACGTAGCATTAAATAAACTGGCGCTATGTGAACAAAAGCGATAAAAGAAATGGCTGCTATGGAGACGGTGAGCTGAGTGCATTCGTTTTTTTACGTCCCTTCATCCTCCTGCTGAACTCTAGTCGTCATGTGATCTCAGGAAACAGGAAGTCGTGGATTCACTGCAATCAATGTAAAAACACGAGGTGTGCGTTCAAATCAGATCAAGTTACATTTAATTGCTATGAATTATTAATCTGGTGAGAAAAGAAAAACGATTTATTCGCAGAACTGAGGCTTTTTCTAGAGTTGGAGGGTGCAGTTATGGCACATCCGATACGAAGTCACTGCAGAGGTTCTCACAGATCTGCAGGTAAATACAATCCCGTTGGGCGATGGGTGCGTTAATATTCCCCGCTGCCTTGTTTGGCTCTTTAGTGGTGCCTAAACACTCAGCAGAGTGCAAATTAGTAAGCAGAGGTTCATTAGAATAACTCCTACCCTAAGTGCGAAATCCAACTCTCCACCCCATGTTGTGTCACACCTCACTCCCTCTGCAACACTTTTAAATTAACAAATAGTTCTGGCTTCCTCTCCCTCACTTCAGCAAAATCGCACAACGAATTACGAGGAGAGACTCTCCGGAGCCGGCCTGGAAGCTCGGAAGAAGAGCTTCAATGAGTTTTAGCTCCGCTTAACAACAGCTATGAGAGAAGCTCTGCACGTGATCCACCTGCAGCTGTCAAAGGGGGGAGGGGAAAATACCGTGCAGCAACTTGGGAAAAATTAAAGACCCCCGCGAATGGGAAATTACATTTTATTTCATGGTAAGCAGCAGCTCCGCGTGAGGGTCGGAGGGGGGGGAGATGTGGGCTGAGGGTGCACTTTATGGAAACTGAAGTAGGTGACAGTTCAAGCCAGGAGCTGGGAAAAAAGCAGAAACCTGACAAAAGTGGTTGAGGAGAGAGACAGAGAGAGAGAGGTGGTGATGCAGAGCGACTGCTTTTCAGCAAATCTTGGAGCTAAAACATTATGATTCCTTCGTTTACAGCTTTATCTTCATACTTTTATCACTTCTGAATTAGAAGCGTGCGTGTCAAATAAAAGCAACCCCTGCATTCATTTGTCTTTATATATATATATATATATCTAAAAATATGAAGAACTGTTCTGAGTGTAAACTCACGACACGATCTTAAATGCTGATGTTGCCACCCAAGACTGAAGATAGCGATAATAAACGGGAAGCAGCTCCCGTTGTGTCTCTGGTTAAATGAATCCCGAGGGAATCTGAAATTCACTTGAATGTAAGCCGTGCAGAAATGAACTCGCATCCCATCAGGACTGCAGAGTTTAAAACTGTTTTGTGTTTCTTACAGTCTGGACTGAATATTGTTTAGCTTGAAGATCCACACACCGACGCCTCTCGGAGGATGGGGTTTTTTTTTTTGTTTTTTTTTTAAATTACTTTTAAAGATCTGAGTTAGGCTATAAAGCTTAGCATTGATGGGCAAACACAGCCCTTTATTGCCTGGGCAACTCGGCTTGTTCTGTAGCATGATTAGAAACGTTAGGCGGAGGAAGGAAGTGTCGAGGAGGCAAAGGTCGGTGATGCCCTGCCAGCTACCGCCGCATATAGACGGGGGGAGGAGGGGGAGCCTAAATTCAAGTCGACTCTTCTGTTTCCGTGTTTGACTCCGTCTGTAGCAATAATTGGAGAAACAAGCCCTCTATGAACCCTTTTCCCCCCATCGACAATCTGCACAAAGAACCCCCAGAAGCAGCGCGCCCCTCCCTCCGCCGGCTCATTGTGCATTCCAAGGGATTGTTGCTCATGAATTTTTATGAAGTCCTCTCAAGCAGTGTGCAAAGTTCAGCCTTGAATTAGACAATGGTGTTTTCCACTAATCTTCTTATTAGAGGGGAGAATAAACTGAGCGGCGCCGTTATCGGAAGACGAGAATTGTAACCTTTAAAACGCGACAGGACCGCGAGTTCTCCACGACGACGGACAAAGAGTCGACACGGAGCGCGTTTCAGACGGACTCGGTTTTGTCCAAAGCCTCTGTGACCCGTTTGACTGAGCGTCTGCAACACGCAGTATTTTATAATAAATGCTACGTCCGTGACTTGTCGCTTTCACTCACAATCACTCGAGAGTGCATGCAGTCTTTCTCCTACGTCTTTTTCCCGCAGGGATACGAACTGGAAAAAGACGTAGTCCTTTGTAAGAAATCTGCAAAAGTTGGGTGAGAACCTTGGTAGCATTACAAGGAGCCATGAGCTTCTTTTGGGACGTGAAGCTGAGAAGAAAATGTCTGCTGAAAAAAGTCGTTTCGGGTTGTTTGAGTTCTGACATAGCCCAGTAAAAATACCGTCCCTGGTTCAGACAGTCTGGACCCTCAGTTATTGAAAAATGATTCCTTCCTAGATTTGGACGCTGCTGAAGTTTTAAATTTCACAGAAAAAGATGAGCGTTAACGTTCAATCAAAACTTGGAAGCGTGGCCGACACGGACTGAACTTCTTCTTTCCCTTCCACCGCTGCCATTTTCTGAAACCAGAGGCAAACTGCAACTCTAAGGCAGCGGAGAAAATCGCCGTCATTGTTCACAACTTCTCCGTCTGTCCACTGATTGGCCCGGTAGAAAATCTACCTGAGAGAATCCAAATCCACCGGAAAGGCAAAGCCGTTCTGGCCAATGTAACCAGAAATACACACTGGTGGATCTAGAAAAAAAAAAAAACAGAACATTTGTGAAATCTGAGAATTGCTGTCCTATTTCTCCTTCAGCGTCTCCCGCTGGGTTCAGTAAAAAAAACCCAAAACAATCCAATCGGAGATGTTGAATATTTTTGCATCTTGTTGCCTTTGCTCTCTCCGGAACGTATGGGCGCATTCGAACACTGCGTGGACCCATTAATATGCACCAATCTATTAATGTCTGCATTCCACAAGCCATGATGCAGCTTTGTTCTCCTTAATCGACATAATTCGGACCACACTAGCATATGAAATGAACATGGCGCTTTGAATCGGCAAAGAGCTTGTAATGTAATAAGCGGTCTCTTCTAAATGGAGCCTTGACTCCATTTAAAAGAGGGCAGAAAATATGTGTGCACTCTTGCTTAAGGCTTTCATCTTGCATATAAATCATTCCAGCTCAAAGTGGGTGTTTGAGCGGCACAGATTTCAGGTCTTGGGGCGCAACGCTGCATCACCGGCCAAGTCTCCATTAATGACAGAGCTGTGCCTTGACAGCATGATGTAAATTAAGCCAATTCTTAATATTCTGAGAGCTGATAAATGTTGGCATGAAGGCTTCTCTGACTCGTTTTGGAAGCCTTATATGTGACGCCATGTTTTTTTTATTATTATTATGATTATTATTATTTTATCTCTCCTACCCTTTCTGTTCTGTTCTGTCCAGATACCACGGCAGCTGAACCCCCTGGCTCTGTACAGGTATGAGCAGTCGGTGCTGGATCACTGCCATGCCCACCTGTCGCTGCGCCACAACGTGGGCACGGAGCCCTGGGCCCGGGCGCCGGGAGGTCCGGGGCCGGCCCCGTACCACCCGGGCCCGATGGCCGCCCTCCCCTCCGAGCTGGCGCCGCCTCGCCCCCGGACTCGCTCCCACTGCCGGTGAGCTGCGCGCACCGACAGGCCCCTGAACTCCCCGCACTCATGCAACACCGTGTCAGCGAACTGCTCAGAGGAAATAAAAAAAAAAAAAAAAAAAAAAAAAAAGAAGAAACGTTGCGTAGGAGGAAACTGGGACTGCTAATGGAGCAAAGGAGACAGCTCATCTGCCGCGGAGCATCCAGGATCCAGGGTAAATGGGAACGAAAGGTTTTTTTTTCTCTTCTTTTTTTTTTTTTTTTTTCGTCCCCAGCAGGAATGTAAAAGGGGTGCAGCAGTATCGATCGGCGAGAGTCTGACCTCCACGGCCCCACATGTCCTCAATTAAGCGAAGGAGGCTAACGAGTAACACGACTCCCCGCGCGTCCTTCGCCCCCGGATGGCATTTTTAATGATTTGCTAATCTTATTAAACACATTTCCTCGACTTCTCGCGGTCTGGGAGCCTCTCTGCTCTGCGAGCAATCAAGTGATTAACGCTATAAGTGAAGATGAGTCGCAGAACAAATGAAAGAGCGTCCAAACAAAGTTTTTCCTGCTCCCTCTCTCTCTTTCTCTCTCTCTCTCTCCGACTGACTGACGGTGTTTTCCCTTTAGTTTAAGGCAAAGAAATCAACAAAAACAAGTCTGAATATAGCAGACAGTAAGTGCCATCTAAATTGTACAGCCTCCACTGATTTGTTGGCACTAAGTCTAATTTTTATGGTGACTTATGATGTGTGATGTTGATCCCGCTCACATTAGTTTATCACAGCGGAGAGAAACTACCCACCGGGAAGCGACACTGCGGCACTCAGATATTTACTTTTCATCCCTCATTGGAGTCACTCTCGTGGTTAACGGTTTCTGATTTCATAATGCGTTATTAAACCAATTATCTGACTGTGCGCTCATAAAGCTACGTGTGTGCTTTCTTCTTCTTTTTTTTCTCTCTTTCTTTCTTTCTTTCTTTCCCTTCCCTTACAAGATGTTGCAATATAATATGTGGTAAATAAAACTGTGGTAAATGATCGGTAACAGTGTCGTTCATCAAGATCGGTGGCTTCGACCCAAACAACTGTCTGCTGCATTTAGACGGCTGCGGAGGCGGACGACACAAAAGGAGCGCCGCGCCGGAGGCTGTCGAACAACAAAATGTCTTGTTTTCATGCTTTAGTAACTGGACTCCCTCGACCCCCAAATGGTAACTCTTCCCTGCTTTTCTTCTCCTGTGACTGTGTGACCGTTTTCTGATGTAATAAAGTAAACTGGGACTCTCCGAGCTTCGAGGCTTTTCTGTCGCAGCACGACGCATTTGAGCGTTTTTTTTCTTTTTTTTTCTTTTTTTTGTCACCTTACGACCACTGATGTCTTGATTGGGGTTTTATGATAAACCAGCAGAGCATGTCTGCGTTTTTTTGTTGTTTTGGTTTTTTTGACAAATGAAACTGTGGCATGAATTTGTTCTCAACACTCACATTTTCTTGTCTCTCATTCAGCTCCATACGTCTTCCCGTCAACTCCGTCCACGTTCTTGAACTAGGATCCCCACAGCATGACACTGCCACCACCATGTTTTACATTGTGGCTAATGAGCTAACACGCAAAGTCGTACGTGTTAGTTTTGTCTCCCATCCATCTTGTGGCAAATGTTAAACTGGTTATTTCCTGGTCTTCTTTCATTTATGTCTTAATAGTTTCATTCGTTTTTAGAGCTACGATATGTAACTTTTACAAGAGACATGATGTTTGCACATTTGTTAAAACTGTCAGTGAAATATGCGGCAGATATTTGCAGCAATGCTCCTCTCCTGGTGGAAAACAACCAATCAAGAGTCAGGAAGAGGCTCTTGGCGCTGCCAATCATACATGTGTAGGCGCTGTGAAAGCAACAACGTAATGTTGCAAGATAAGAAGGAAGAGACAACACTGGATGGATGCCTTTTAGTTAGGTGACTTCTTCAGATGGTTGACTCCTGGGTTTCTATCTAGGGATATTATTTAATGCTAATAGAAGCCACATTTTCACATTTCTTTGGAAAAGCGTTTGGAAACAATGTATTGAATTCCTTCCTCTTCACAAATATGCACAAAAAAATCTAATTTGGCGGAACAGCTATCACCTGAAATCCCATCAAATTTACCTTCATGATTGCAACAAAACAAGGAGAGGCTCAACATTCTTGGCTATGGCGCCTTTTCACATTACATTTTCACATTACACTATGCGAAAATGACGGAAGTTTAATTGTTACATAGACGTGATCTTTGTCAATCCACACAAGAGTAAATAGTTGAGTGTTGTTTTCAATTACGTCTCCATCTGTTGTTGGATGTGTTGCTCCAGGTAAGTTGTGGTTTTGCTGGACCTGAACGAATTAATCCAGAAGAAAAACAAGTCCCCGTTCTCATGTTTGTTTGCTGCTGCTGTTTGTTTTTCGTAATCTGCCATATGTAATGCTGTTATACAGCCAGTGAACGTGGAGCACGCGGACGCCAGAACATCCGTGGTGTAGAATTGTCACGTATATAAATAGGGAAGTGTGTGAGCGACGCCTTGTGAAATAATCAAACAAAATGAACAGAAGCAACAACACAGGACGGCTTGCCGTGCGGAAGGCAACAGAGGCGGTTTGATGTGCCAGGGACGGCCGCGTTTTCAGCTTACCGTTGAATCCGGCAGCCGCGGCTGCCATCAGGGCCGCCGGTACGGCCTGCTGGCAAATAATTTCCTTCTTTTGCTGCAGTAGCACAATCTGACACAGCTTTTTGTTTTTAAGTCCAATCTCTAATGTCAAAAAGCTGAGAAATTATTCTGTAAACACGACTTAGCAGTGCCACAATTATTGGCATTCCTGCGATTCACTTTATGTCAAATGTAACGGATACGTTAACGTTTCAGATGCTTCGGTTGCACCAAGCAGCTGAGCACTTCCTGTTTTACTGGCCCATTTCACTTAGTTTTTCTGCAAAATGGGAAAGGGAGGGAAAAAATGGCACAAAAAGAAGCGAGGTGATCTGAATGCGACAGCGGTTGGATTTGTGTGTTATTTTATTACTGTAATGCAAAATAAATGTAACTTTTGGAAACTTTTGACACGTTTCCCAGTGAGGTCAAGAAACGCTTCGGGCGGAGTCACAGGTCATTTGAAACAAGCGCTTCATGAGACGGACACGTCATCGTCCCAAACACTGCGGCGTTGGCGAGCAGAAGCACATCGACAAACTTGATTTTTTTTTTTTTTTCCTTTTACCTCTTGCGTTCGTTTACAAAGCACATTTTCGATTGCATTTTTTTTTTTTTTTTTTTTTTTTTTACAAACATAACAGCTGAAGGTTGTGTCACAGATAACCTGAGACCTCTGTGAAGATTCGTCACTTTTACCTTCCTCCACAGTCGTAGTCACAGTCGGTCCCCGGCGTCGTCCCGTCTCGGAGAGAAACGGAGCAAAACATTCCACCTCGTTCTGAGGAAGTGGCTTCCTTTGTACGTCTGCTTTTCAAGTATGTTGAAACTCTGGCTCAATATGCCAGGGAACCCAGTGGTGCATTTAAAGCAAGCCATATAAAATGTGTAATTCTTGATCACTTCTTGCACAACATCCCCCAACCTTTAGACTATTTCACCCAATGGACCAGAATAGTTTTGACTCATTGTTTTGTGACGTAAATGAAAATGTCTTGTGTCACTGATATGCTACTCTAGCTAAATTAAACGAATAAATAAATACCACCATGAACTACTGGGAACGTTTTTGCAGTGCCGTGAGCTTAATCCGAGCTTAATTCTGCTGTAATTTACTTCCGCAGAGATTCAGCGTCTTATGATCCTAAAGAAGGGCGTCTCAATCAGCCATTTTACAGAGATTTTGAAGGTGAGAAAACTTCATCTTCAGTTAGAAAAGACATCCCATGTTACAAAAAAAAAAAAAAAAAGAAAGAAAATTGGTGCATCTGCTATTATAAATACCTGCCAATAAAAGCTCTTAATCTCTGCAAGGTTGGAGCAAAGAGAGTCCAGTTTTACAGTTTTTGGTTAAATCATCTAGGGCTTTATGTAAGAAAAAAAAAACAAAGAAATGAACAAGGAAAGAGAAGAACTGTTAAAAAACAAAAAGTACTCCAATTACATGATTGGCACCAATAATTAAATAATATTACTTAAGCAATCATGTGAGTCTTCGTCGCCCCGGGATAAATGTACTTGAACTAAAGGTTGAGTTGTTCTGAGATTGTTCTCTGCAGCTGCAACAGCAAATTGTTTTAGGTGAAAAGTTGTTTTTCCGCCGCTTTACCAGGAGTGTCAGTAGCCGCGGCCAAGCACTGCGTTACATCACGCCAAACACCACAGCGTCACTCGCTGCTCTTGATTCCTCCCTCATTCGTCGGCTGCTGCTAGTCTGGGGCTTTATACTGTCTCCTCTTCACCAGGTTCTGGCCGGAGCATTCGTCTTTTGGACGCTCCTCCTTTGTGCTTTCCGCTGACTCAACCTCTTCATTGATCGGGCCTTTACATTTCCTCTCTTAATTAGCTCATTTTGAGGGGATAAGCCCCACAGGAAGGATAAGCTTCTTTGGTGTGCTTTTGTCTGAAATCAGGACTGCAAAACCCACGAGTTTTAACTCTGACGCGTCACAAAACAAAAAAAAAACAAAACAAAAATGCAACAATGAGAATTGGGATCTGATTTCTCCAGATGGTTGTTTCTGAACGACTTGTCTTGGTTTGAGGATCAGGGAATTATGCTAAAACATCTGCAACCATGAATGCAATTCATTGAAACATAATAAACAATCACAAAGTTGTACTAATTAATTTGGAATTTGAGGCGGAAGTAACAGCATTATCAATATTTTTATTTTGTTTTTTTTTTGTTGTTGTTTTTTGCAACTATAAATCTAAAAAGTGTAAAGGGCATTTACTCTCATACCCCTAAATCAAATATTTCGGGGTACATGCGCGGTATTTGCAGGAAAAAAAAATATGTGGAGATGTTTCAAGCAGGATCGGGTTATAAAACGATATGCAAAGATCTCACAAAAGTTTCTTCAGTTCATCCTGTAAAGACGGAAACTTTTCACCCGACCTCAAGGCTCATGCGAACTCAACAGCAGAGATGTTTTCAGGTTGGAAAATGTGTCAACAAATCTGGAATTAGTTGCACACTCACGTGTGTAAATATACTGTTTCCGGTGAGAATGGCGAACATTTCAGAGACGCATCGATCCGATAATGATATCTGTATCGATCCCGACATTTAGAAGAAATTCTGCATCCAGCATTAGTGACAATAACAGCAGACGTCAGGCTTTATTGCTCATTTTACATCATATTAAGAATTCCCAATCGCACTTTCCACACCGTTTTTTTTACGTGTTTGACAAAAGTAATCAATCTATTTTTACTTTTACTTTCTTTATTGGCTGTTCTACTCCTTATTGAACAAACTGAAGTTGTTTTCACGTGTTTGGCCAAGCTAGTGCAGAACTATCGCGTACATTTGCATTTCAGTGCATTTTGTGTCTGCGTTGAAAAGGGCGAAACATTGTAAGTCAATTCTGCTCTGTCCTTCTATATCGGATCGGTATCGGCTGATACGCAATCTCAGATATCTGTATCGGAAGTTAAAAAAATTTTAAAAAAAGAAACAGAAAAGTGGGTTGCTGCATACAATCTGCTGTAAACCATGTGGGGGGGAAACCGCAAACACGCAGAAGAAGTTTCCAAAACTGAACCTTTTGGCCTAAACCTAGAATGCAATGAGTGGAGGGGGGGGAATCTATGAGCGGGGGTCAAACTGGTCTGAGTTGATGGGAAGATGGATGGGTGCATCCGCAGATGCAGATCTCATGCATTATTCAGAGCGTAAAAGTCTTATATAAGTCCCACTCGCATGAAGCGCGGCTCGGCTCTCCTGTGTGCCGGAATTGAAGTTTTCCTCCATGTGAGGCGTTTCGGGAGTCCCACTTTCAAAAAGACAAATCGGCCGCACGCGAGACAAATCCGCTAATGACAACATGTTCTGACACATGACAGGTTCACGCTGCAGGATTTACTGCACACACCAAACGGTTTAACGACGCTGATAGATTGTGCAGAGCTCTCACCTCGAGTGCTCAGAAAGGCATTCAGGTGACAGGAAAGGGTTCAATGGAGACGATTTTGCATTGGTTTTACTCTAAAAGGCGGATGATTCATGGCTTTTTTTCTTCTTTTTTTTTTTGTTCTTATTTTCTTTTCAATTAATGCCTTCTCCTGAAAGCGCTCCTTCTCCTTTCAAATCTACCCGCAAACTGGGAAAACGATCACCCACGTTTTATTTTCACAATCCAGCGAGTGACTCACACAAACTCAAGTACAGCGTGTTTCTCTTTTATTATTATTTTTAACTTTTTTTTTTATTTCTTTTTTTTTTTCCCCCGCACTCTGGAGGCTGTTGATAGATGATTTCAACAGGTCACCAAAGCACTTCTGGGAAACAGGGAAACATTTGCAACGCGGCACCCAATTAACATTCATCCAGCCGATTAGACGTGATGGGAAAAACAAAAAAACTAACTGAAATGAGTTTCACGCCAGCGGCTGCACAAGAATAAAAACTCTTCCTGTCGCGGCTTCTTCCAGCCGCTGCCTGAGTGCCGCTCATATCCCGTTCTGTCACCGGCTTAATTTGCGGGAATGAAAAGTGTCGAGGTAATGGCGACAGATGCTTCTTGGTTTGTTATTCACTTGACATTTTATTCATTTGGACAACATATTGGGTCTGTCTGGCGAGCCAACTCCTTCTTCCTTCTCCTTCTCCTTCTCCGCGAAGCTGTCAAAAGAGGAAGCGAGGCAACGCGACGGGCCCCGCCGTTTCCCGCCCCGCGGATGATGATTGGTAATCGCGTTCAGGGGAAAGAGATCCGAATCCGTTTGGTCCAGATGTTTGCACTCTTGCAGTCTTGAGGCCCGCGTTTTCCCCCCTCCAGATGCAGAAAAGAGTGGATTAAAAGCGGAGAGAAAAAAGAAACAATTACGCGGGAGCTAAACTGGGAAGCTGAGCAGATGTCTGGTTCACCTCAAACCTGCGAGGTTGGAATCTGTGCGCTGGTGCGGAAAGCCCCAGCGTTTGTCTCGCTGCCTCCTCTTTTTTGAGTCTGCTGGTGTTTTTAAAGCATTTTACTTTAAGGTCAAACTGAACTTTCTGTTCCTCCTCCCGGTCGTCATTTTAAAGTTGTGCCGCGAGCCGCTGCCGGTGCAGGGCGGCTCGTGAAGGCTCTTGATTTCCCTGGGGGGACTTCCTTCCACAGCAGCTATGGCCACACTTTGAGATTACCTTCACCATCTCGCAGGCCCAACACGACAGCAGTGCTGCTTGTTGATTATGTGACTGCCTCTCAAATCGCAGGGCAGTAGACTGCTGCCCTGATCAGTTTCAGGGTCAGAAGTATGATCACGCTTTAAAAAAGTTAAAAAACAAAACTTTCACTTTTAACCGTCCAGTTCCCCAGCAGGATTCAGACACAACGAAGGACTGAATATGAATTTATCTATGCGTCTGTCAGAGCGAGTTACTTCCTGGTTGGTCGCTGACAACCAGCTGTTGTCCGGCAGCTGGATGGTCCCACCGCGGTGGAAATGGGAAGCACGTCCCAGGCAGTGAAGCGATCCAGCGCCGGCCTCCGACAAGCCCACTAAGTCTGCCCTCTTGAAATCCCTTCCATGTCTTCACTGAATATAGCAATGAAGCTCAGGCTGCTAAAACTTATCTTTCCTCAACAGGTTTCAAACATGTGTTTTTTTTTTTTTTTGTTTTTTTTGTTCACACCATTTTTCACAAAGCGTATCCGCCCCTTGTATCTTGGATGCAAGATTTTATTGGACGAAATAAAAATGTCGGCTCTTTAAAAATTACGACACATTTTCCTGCAGTGGATATTCATCAAAAATTGAAAAGCGAAGAACGTCCATTTTTTTAAAAAAAATCTGATTACTCGATTAATCGTAAGGGTAATCGATAGATTATTTCATGTTATTATTTATTTTTGCATTGACCTATCACTGCAGAATACATCAACCGTTGTATTTGTACTACAGTTTCATTGTCTCTGACTGATGGATTGTTTGGCCCAGTAGTAAGAAAACAGGCCAAAAGAGCCTCAAAGATACATAAATCGCATCTGATTTAATCCAGATGTTCAAATTGGTTAACAGGAGGAAGAGGAAACAAGTGAAATGATGTTATCCTTCGTGAAGCTGAGTCATCTGAGCGACGTCTCTGGACTGGGAGGAAACGCAGCCAGGACGACTCAGACAATAAAAAGATTTGCCACTTCCCTAACAGAGAGCTCCGAGTCAGACCGAGCCGCTCTGGAAGGGTTATGCAACTGCAGCGCGCAGCCCCAGAAGTAAAACAGAACCTTTTTGCTGTTTGGTCAACCTACAAACTGGAGTGAACGCCGGCAGACGGGCCGGCGACGCCCGGGCGGGTGGAAAGCGCGCAACATTGCAGCGTTGTGAGAAAGCATTTCTGCCATTGCAGAGGTCGCCTGGCAAATATCAGTGGATCACCTGTGGAACCATTTCAAGGTTTTGATTTGAAGTCTGTTAAATCAACAATGAACTGGGATTAAATCCATTTTAATGAGATCTTAGTTCTATTAAATCAGGCTCGATTGCGAGTAGAAACCGGAAAATCCCTCGTGTTGGATCCCAAAAAGGGAAGACAAACTGCATCTTGAATTTTCTTGGGCTGTGTTTGACGTGTTTTATTGTCTGTTTGGGAATCTGAAACCTGGAAGGAGTGGCCAAAAAAGCAAAAACGCAGAGGAAAAAAAAATCTCTAAGGGAAAGTACTTTTATTTCTAAAAAGCATCCCTGCTGAATAAAATCGCAAAGAAATAAGATAAAACCAACCATCAACAATCTGTGTGCATTATCTGTGGTGGAAAGAAGAGAAAAACGCAGCTTTAAACCAATTCTGTGGTTTTAAACAAACTAAGATTCTTCTTTCCGGCCTAAATGATATTTTTTTTTATCTTCCAATCTATTGCCTGTTGTGCATAGATGAGAAACAGAATCCCAGGAAAAAAGCTTTTTTCTTCACTCAAAATAGCAAAGATAATAAGCAATTTTCACGAGGACGATGTTATTTTTTAAATTTTATTTCATTTTTTTTTACAGGATGAAGGTTTAATATCTAAATCCAATACGAAGGCACAGACTTGATTCCACAGATTTCCTGCGCCGCACTGAGCAGAGCTTCTGCAAGCCCAGCTGGGAAAACGACCGTGGCGTCCTGAAGACGGGGCTGATGGAGGCTGACGCCGGTCTGAAAGCGTGCGCATTTGGCGGCCGCGGTGATTGAACTGTTTGGATTAAATGCAGTTAAACACCGAAGTTAGATTTAAAATCTCAAGCTGGTGCCGCAGCTGTTGGAGCCGCAGAAAGCCGGGGATAATTGAATGTCACTTGATTTCACTGATGCACAGGATCGCTCCTGATCACTGCTGCACTCGATATGAATAAATAAACAAATAAAAACATCAACTGTGCTGAAAACACACTCCAGCCTGCACTAGACGCATGCCATTAAAGGCTCATTTTTACAAGATATGTGCTTCCTTCAGGGTTACACGTTGAATGCGTCATATAAAAGCTTATAAATGTAGGAAATCCACTTCCACATTTAGCCAAGAGGCAACTGGGTCATTTATTATAATCTTTTTTTAAAGATTTCTCCTGAATGCATTTTTTTTAATGATGACGTTAACGCTGCCTCAAAGGTAGAAAAAGTAGGTCTTCAGTTATTGAGTAACCTTTTTGAAGCAGCAAAGTAAGAAGAGGCAGCTATAGATCTTACATCCAAAAGCTAAAGCTGCCCTGGTGTTTGCGAGAGTCGGCGGTGTGCTTAAAGTTCCTCGCAGGGAAAAGAGGGCCTCGCAAAAGTAATCCTGGGCATTAAGTAAATGCCTTTCATCCCACTGCAGTTTGAAATGACGATAAACTGCGTGATCTTTTGTGACAAGCCAACACAAATTAGTGAAAGGTTGTGAAGTTAAAGATAAATGAGAGCGTTTTCAAGCTCTCTTGAGAGTCAAATAAATCTGAAAAGTGCGGTGTGGCTCGAGTTCTAGCTCCTGAATCAATACTTTGATGCATGACTCTAATGCCTTTATGTCTAAAGAGTGGACGTTTCGCCCATTCTTCTTTGCAAAATAGCCCAAACTCCCTGATCTCTGAATTAATTAAGACCTGCCACGGATTTTCTTTTGCCAGTACATAGACTGAGCCATAGCAGCACCAGAAAATGCTTTTATCTAAATAGCATCTCCTCACTGAATCAGACATAGCTACTTAAAACATAGCTACTTAGCTAACTAGGTAGCTGGCCTAGATAAACCCTGCTAACTAGATAGATAACCCTGCCTGGGGGATAGCTAGGTAACTAACTAGATAACAACCAAGATAACTATTGTAGCATGGTAGCTAAGTAGGTAGATACCTAGCTAACTAGAGAGATAGCCCTGTATCTAGTTAGCTAGGGAGCTAACTAGGGTAGCTTGGTGTCTAGTCTCTAGCTGCCTTTGTTAGCTCGCTAGGTAGTACTATGGAGCTAGCGACCTAAATACCCTGGATAACTAGAGTATCTATCTATCTATCTATCTATCTATCTATCTATCTATCTATCTAT